>DWLS01006094.1:0-11981 GCA_018246255.1 Pachliopta kotzebuea | reverse complement strand
GGTAAGTACACGCACGCACACGTATTATCGGTGAACCTTGTGCCGCGGGCTCCCGAACCCGTACTTGTTCGGCACACCTAATAATAAATAATTCTCCTATCACTACCAACTGTATTTTTTCAATATCCGTCATCTAAACCAAGGATATAATTCTTAATCAGAGGTCTTAAATTTTAATTAGAAGTGGAAAGAACGTCACTGAGTTTCCTTAAGAGAAATTAATCATAAGAAAACCGTGATAAACGAAAATTAAATTTCGCGCTAGGGAACCTGTCCAGTCTGTTTTTTATTTGCGAGTGTTCGTTCATTAAGGATGAGAAATCACAATCAGGATTTGCATTTAATTATTTAAGTTAGTCTGGTAATATGAACTAGGTCGTTATACAAAAGATCAAAATTAACTTTTTGTTTGTAATGAAAACAGCACAAATGGAGAATCGTTTTTACGCGGTCTCATCTATTAAATCATTGTAACCTTAAAGGAGAATATAAAACAGAATTAAAATAGGCATGTGTTATACAGACAAGTGATTGATCACACGTGCAAATCACATTTTGTTATTATCTATTTGCTAATATCACTTAATAACACTTAATCATTTAATAACACTTAATCGTTATTAAATGATTAAGTGTTATCCACAGTGAAGGGTAATGGAGAGAGGTGTAGGGGGTCCCACACAACTCACGGGACCCTCATCTGCTCGTTGTGCACCCTGCTAATCAACAAAGGAGGCTCTGGCTTTCCACCAACCCGCATTAGGCCAGCGTGGTGGGTGATACCCCAAATCCTCCCATCATTGGGAGTAGTCTATGTGCAGCAGTGGGTGTTTAACGGCTGACGATAATGATCCACAGCGACAACTCGTTGCTTAAAAAATCTGTCTAATACATTGAGGGGCACTAATGAAACGTTTTCTGATATATATATATACATATAATATATATATTTCTTTACAATTATAGTCATTTGTAAGATTGTAGTTAGGCTAAGTAGCAGAGGTGTTCCTGGTTTAATTTGTAGACCACATGTTGAGGAGTTAGTTGATGCTAGGGTTTTTCTTAAAATAAAATATATTCATTACTAAAAGTAAAATATTTATGCACACTGGTAAAAAATTAAAAAAGATATATAAAATTATGCCTAAATCAATATTTTTTCAAGAATCGTTTTATTGCTACTGAATTGATATAAACCACTTATGTTCTAATTCTAAAGTGTTTCTACATTTAAAGAACCAGATGTAACACCACATTAACCCATATTTTATTTAATATCGTGGTGCGTTACATCACCGCTTCACATTATGTTACTATCGAATAAAAAAGATAGTGCGCAGTAACTAATTTTTACAGTCTGATATCATTATTGAATAAATATTTTAATGTGTTCGAGATGTTTCAAATCTAAAACTGTTACAAAGTTGCAAAACTACTTTATGGGTATCGGAAACAGATACTCGTACTTAAGCCCTTTTGTTGTGATTTTGATAAGATTAAACGACAGGATACAAGTTTTAGATACATGAAATACCAACATTCAGAATCTAACCACTAGCTAACACAGGGTTATTTGGTTACATCCGTTACATATAATGAAGTCTGGATCATACCACCGGGGTTTGTTATAATAAATCTGTTGTAGATATCCAGATTCATCATTTACAGCTACACAAGTTCCACCGCAGTTCCTATTCCTGCTTCCAAATAGTATTGTGCCAACATTACTGTGTTCCGATTTTAAGGGTATACTAGTGATTACTGGGATAACAAAACTTAACACCTAACGTTTCAAAGTGTCGAGTGCAATGTTGTGTTGTGTATCCAATCTTAACTAGCGCCACGTTGATATGGGCAAGCGTATCACTTACCATCCGGTGAGTGCCTTGTTGGACTTTTCGATCAAAAAAAATTTTTTTTACGGTTGATCGAAGATTCGATCATTATCATCATCAATTTATCTTCAGCATAGCTCTACAATTAATCGCACTAACAGACTGGTGAAAAAAAACTGCCTTTATCCATAATGAATATTACAATGTTTATGATTATATTGCATATGTATGCTTTTCATGTACAATAAGAAAATTCGTTCCAAAACACTCATTAAACTCGTGCATTTAAATTATATTTACTACTACTCATTAGCAGATAGCGTGACGCGCGCACATATAATGTAGCATTTATTTATAAGGAAGTCCGATTAATTGCATGTTAACATAATTACATTAAGTGGAGCATAGGCAAAGAGGATTTTGAACGTAATCACGTTAGCATTCAAGTGTAAAACTTAACAAATATTTAGACCTTTAGAAACATATTGTCCGAAGTAAGCGGCTCCTAAATTCTGTGTACTCACGGCGCCAGGTTGAATTTCCGAGAATTGTTTGACCAATGTCAGGAAGTCTTATTGTATATGAAGCGTTTCTATATATCCTGTACAATAGAACTACCTGTTTTTAACAATAGTTTTTCACAATAAACCTGGTCCCTTCTTTAACAGGATTTAAAAATAAAAAAACAAGTTCATAGAGACAATTTTTGAAAATGAAACTGATCATGCAACTATTCCTCCGATTTGTATTTATTTATTTTTAAGGTACTTCTTTTAAAAAAAAACTACTTCAAATATTTATCATAGAGAACAGTTATATGTGTTTATGGCCCTAACATTAGTAGAGTAATATAATTAAATCTGAAGTCACAAGTTCAAACCAACAATTCAGCTAAAAACTCTAGATCATATGATAACAGCAAATATTAATAAAGTACTCACCAATGTTCAAAAGATAAATTTTGTGCAAAGTTCCCATAGTTTTTAAAGATTTATCAAAGTAAAACCACATAGCAATGACTTTAAAAGAGTGAACACAAAAAAGGGAGATTTATTGGACAGTAGTGTGAAATATAGCTTAAGGTTTGTTATTCATCAGAGTTCCTGTCACTGTGACTATATATAGTTCATTCTGAAATACGTACCTATGTTAATTCCATAATAGAAACAAAACCGTATAATTTATTGTGAATGTAAAATATGAGTAACATCCATTATTTTATACAAATCAAAAAAGCTTTTATTAAACATATGGAGATTTATTATACAGCGAGAGAAATACTAACTAAATAAGAGAGTTAGCAGCTAGAAGTTATATTAGATGAATGTCATGATTCAGTTAGTCGCCTGCGGAACATGTTCTAGATGTTCTGCAAATAATTGTTGGTCTATCTACATACTTACCACAACAATTTAATTAAGTGAAAAGCAGGATTTTTTTCATTTATTTAGGACTATGCCTCCTGACCTTAAAATCAAATGTTTAAATGATAATGACACAGTAGATGGTGAATCTTGCCTTGTCTAGAACGCTCTGGCTTTTATATCAGGCGGAAGACGATGCTGTGAGAGCAGAGCATGTAGAATATGTCTTTAGTTAATGTTACTTGGCTAAACAGACGTTATTTTCATAGTAATATACCGCATAAACAAATTGAAGATTTTATTTTCTGTACGTACAAAAACAAGTAGTATTTACGATGTATGCCCAGTCTTATTATCCGAGTCTCTATTACCTTATATCATTAAAATATGCCAGAATGTCATTAGGGATAATTTTAATACTTTGGACACAAAAGTAGTTCGATTCTTAGTGAGATTTATCTTTGTTTTTCTTACCCCCTTTCACACTGCTATCTTTGGCCTTTCATATCACCTTAATCAAAACAGCTATAAACATTTTGTTTTGGATTCTTCGTCTCTTTTAGCTCTTCCGATTTAAGGGTTACAAATGGTATTGCTTTGAGTCAGAGCATCAGTCTTTTGTGCTGGATCAATCATATAATAGACTATGTCTATAGTTGTAGAAAATAGAGAACCGATGTCACAAGACTACAGACGAAGTATTAACATAACCCTTAAAGTTTTAAAATAATTACTTGTAATCAGCGGTCAGCCGTTTTGACTACAAGGTTGTCTGCCTGATCTGACGAAGGTTGCTTACCTTAGCCGATCATGCGAAGTCCAATTAATCGAGTAACTAAGTAAAGTTTATGCTGGCACCGTGACCGCATTGTGACCTATGACCAGAGTCCGTTTACACTGCGCGTGATGAAATATAATGGACTATGGTTATAAAGTCAACTGGCGTTGATAATGCATCCGTTTCTATTCATTAATATTACTATTACAAAAAAGGTTAGTAGCTGTTTTAATCAATCGTATATATAATTTAACTTTTATATAGATTAGTTAAGAACACTTTCAAGTTAAGTAGTTTTCTCTATACATACGTAATAAGCCGCCAATCGTGCGATTTTGATTGCGTTACTACTTTGATCGAACACGATTGATCGAAATGATGTAATCGAAAAATATAGTGCTATTTCGTTCCATACCTTTCACTGAGTATGATATATTTACATGTTAAATCCTTCGTGAATTGATACTTTGCGGAAAAAGTTAACGCAAAACTTACATCCAAGGTATTCCGGCCTTCTTTTTACACAATCAGACCTTCTATTTTATTTACTTATAAATATCTTTTTTATAAAAAACTTATTATTATTTTAACATCTACTTTTTCATACTCATTTAAATAATACTATTTAAATAAAATTTCTGAATGTTTAAACATGCCGCATAGATTCAAAACTTGAACAGATCTAACGAATTATTTTAATTCCCTATGATAACATAATCCTCGATATAAAGTATTAGGTGTTTATATAATTTTTACTAAGTCGTACAAATAAGAAAATAATATCACGCAGTTGTAGAAAATAACGCGAAATTAAAAATAACGGTTTAAGTTAGCGTGCCAAGGATATTAAATGCTTAAATCTTGTGTGGTAAAAGCAACACAGCAGATATAAACGGACTTAAATAAAAAGGAGAAATCTTTTTAAATTAACGGACATTTACAGAATACCAATGTATTACGGCAGCGTTATCATTACTTTTTTAAACTACTAATTTAGGCATGCAAGATAGAAATTTATATATCCACACAATTAGGATTCTACCTAATACAGAAATTCAACAACAACATTAGCCGATAGACGTACACTGCAGGACATAGGCCTCCCCAAATATTGGGAGGATTTGGGCCATCTCCCACCACGCTGGCCCAAATCGAGCTGGTAGAGAGCCAGAATCATGTTTGTTGATTAGCAGGGTACACCACAAACAGATAAAGTTGGATTGGTTCCCCTGAATTGTGTGTAAACCTTTTACAATTTTCGAGTTTTTAAAACCTTAGAATTTGGGCTCTATTTTCAATAGTTCAACGTTCTTCTATTTTCAGAAAATCTTTTAGAAAACCTACTAACCATTAATAATAATGAAAATGTTTAGAAGTCGATAAAACCAGCGTCCTTGATTGGTTGCACTGAAGGCAAAATGCCAAAAGAATTTATCGGCATTACGTCTTCTGGTTGGTTCCTCAAAATAGGATTTATTATATATATAATGAGATAAACTTCAACTAAAATGAACGTTACAAATCTCTCATATAAATTAAAAAAAAAACTCCATACACATCTTAAAAAAAATGTGTAAACGGTTTTCTCAAACGCAAACTTCTCTCTTAATGTTTCTATAGCTTGGACTAGTTTGACGACTGCGGCTTGGCGGATAAATTTTGGTGTAGCTGTTCTTGTAACATATGAGTACCTCACGATATTATCCTTCAGCGAAATCTAATAGTCAGAGGGAACCTTTTCGAGTCGTACAAATAGTTCTATTCCTCTTACAAATTGAGCTATCACCGCTTTGACTCGGCCAAAGAATTTCTTGGGTCACATAAATATTACGTTTGCTGGATAAAGACACCGACTTCACTACTTTGCAGTAAAAATGCAGTACTTAATATTTAACGTTACTTCCACATTGTCATACGTCACCTTGCAATTAGGACAGCACGTGAGCGTGACTCCACTGTTTGTTAAAGCTGTTCCAAATGATGCAATAAATATCTAGTACCGTAAAATGAACATTATTACATACATGAAGAACTCAAGTCGTTTGAACGTGTAAATTTACTGTCCAGCAGCAATATCTACTGGAGAGAGATATTACTACAATTTAAAATACCTGTATGTATAGATAAGTCCTGATAAGAAATGTATGTTTAATAATTTCTCAGCTTACCAAAAATATTATATTTATTGTAGTTTTGTGAATTATAAATCAACAACATTTAAATTATAGCCACACTGAACAGATTGCCGGAATGTGTTACAGTCGGTTGGGCTCCAATTCATTTGGGCACTAGCTATAGAGAAGCGAAGATAGTTGGTATTAGTAAAAGAACTGTATTATATTCTAATTGTAATGAATAATAATTAAAGCTAAGTGTATGTACCTAATAATTTATTATTTATTAAATTGGAGGTATTGCAAGCTGTACTTACTAAAAGTTGTGAGTATAATCATAAAGATCTAATATTAGCCCAGTTAGAGGATATTCCAACGAAATACTTAAAATTATTGTTTATATTGAAAAAAATATCAAAATATGCTAGTTATACAATTTGTTTATCTACAACACAAATTACTATTCCAGCCCTCTTAATAGTAAATAATGAAGTTTTATTAAATATCACTGTAATAAGTAAAAAAATTCTAGTTTTTAAAACTTTTAGCACTTGAACATTAATATTTTGAAAATTAACTAATAAGCAATTCACTTTATTTAGTTATTTCTTAAAATCCACTTCATTGTAAATATTCAACGTTGAAAAGGCACTATAAATGTGTTTAATCTAAGAAAATGCTAAAAGCGCTCAAAGTAAAATGTTAATCTTCTAAAGGCCAAGAATTAATATATTCTGGAGTAATAATTCATAAAAAACCTATTTAACAATGCAAAAGGAATGCAAAAGACCGAAGAAAGTAAGCGGGAAAAGATTTTATTAAGTTTGTGGGTAGTTTACGTTTCTGCGAAGAATTTAATAAAATACTTTAATTATGTTTGTAATAAATTTACAATCCATCATCATCATTGTCATTTGATAAACGCCCACTGCTAGATATAGGCTTCCTCTAAAGCTCTCCTACTGTAATCGGTCTTGCCTTTTCTGCAATCTATAGTTTCCCGCGACCTTGACCAGATCGTCGGTCCACCTTGCAAGGGATCTGCTAGCACTGTTTACCGGTACGCAACTACCACTCGAGGACCTAAGAATTTACAATCCATAGGGGAACCGAATTCCAATTCACAATTATATAACACATTTCAAATATCTGGAAAAAACTTAATGACGATAAATTTTCTTTATACTGATGTCGTGTGCTTGCTTGTACCTGAAGCAAAGTATAGTATTAAAGAAAGTTTACTGTTTGCTACAACTTACTTAACCATACTTTAAAAAGTTACAACTACTTCCTTGCACCTGTATTTACATATTAGAAATAGGCAAATTTACTAAGCAAAATATGCATTTATTCGTGCCATAGATAATACGTCTATATATTTACAGCATTGACGATTTTTTTTACTTTTCAGTGATCAGTTTAATATAAATTTTAGAGACATAACATTCCTTATTACTTTTGCAATAATCAACGCACAAATTACTAGTATTTTCTCTTTGTCATTAAGCTTTTTTTTTTTGATAAAATAAACACTTAATATTTAAAATGTCATATAAACTAAGAAAGTTATATAATAATTTTCCTGGAATGCCTTCCAGGTTCAAACTCTATAGTTAAGCCTAGTCTTTATTAAAGATCAGTAAAACTTTTTTAATAAATCATTAGTTTATTAGTTACCATTGTCTTTCTCCTAACCTGCAATCAATATAATGAATATGTATGTATAGATAAAACGTAAAGAAATATGATATTCTTGATAGTGTCATAAATCTGATACTCTTTGAAAATAGCGGCCCTCACCGCGTGAAGTGATTGAGTATGGACATACGCAGAATATGTAATTGCGCATAAAAATTCATGCCCGGAAACTGGATTGTCGGTGCGAACCTCCTTTTTGCATAAAATAAAACATGAGGTTATTTTCTTTTGTTTTATTAGTTTACAGTTTCACTTGATTTTCATCTTGTCATATGTTATCTTTTTTATGAAAATTTATCCTTCCGTCTAACTTGAAAGACTTCTGCAAATTCCCACGTACAATAACAAGGTCTGTCGAAAATTAAAAAAACAGTGATTTAACGTTGTTTCATTATCATATGAGATACTACGGCTTCTGGTTTTGAAATATAGAATAACTCCGTGCCATTTCAGGAACATATATAGCGGAGGAAGAGTTTGTAAAATCCGCCTCGCTAAACCACCTTCATATTGTAAACCTGTCGCCATAAAAGCATTACTGTGTTGCGGTTAACTATATGACAGCAAAAATATATTGAGTAAACACGCTTTATCATTCATGGGTTGTCACTTAAAACCCTATGAAAGGTCAAGTAGAGGTCAAGTATTAGGCAATTATAGACCAAAAAAAAAAGTAGGTCATAAATAATATCAATTATTATGTACATAGCTATTACTATGTTTTTTAATCTATGTAACTTTTTTAACTATTTTAATATTTAGAAAAATATCCAAATACTTTTTCGCAACGTAATATTTGTATCTTTGACCTTTGCCGTATAAGATCTTGCCGATAGAAGTTAAACAGGATATCCTTAATAAATCGTCTTATTGCAATTTAAAACAATGAAACGAGACATCCGTTATAAAGAACATAAAAAATTCTCCGTCATCGAATGCAAATGATGACTGTTTTTATTCGACTTGGCAACAAGACGAGCAAGGCGTTCGTTCACCTGATGGTAAATGAACTTGCCTATAACAACGTGGCGCTGCTTAAAATGGTATACCTAACACCACGTTGCGTTCGTCAACTTGAGACAAGGCGTTAAGTCTCGTTACATCAGTAATTTCAATAGCTTACAACGCTCTTCATGTTTGTATACTACTGTTTATCAGTTGCAATAGGAGCTGCGGTAGTACCTGCCTAGACGATCTCCGTCAACAGAGACCTACTTCCAATGTGATACATGTATATCTTCTTTCTCAATTAACAGAAGTAAATTTTTTCAAAACAAAATTAAACAGAAGCTAAAGAAAAAGATTTGGCGTTTGTTAGAGTGATAAACACTAACAATGAACTCTTCTTATTGATACATAATGTTAAGTCTGTCCTAGTAATTTGACTAGCCATGTCACCTTTCAAAGCAGAACAGCGATATTAGCACAATACGGTAGAAATAAGAGCTAAGGTGGATTTTCTGGAGATAATGTAATGTAACTAGTATCTTTGCGCCTTTGCCCGTTGCATTCGCAACTAAGAAACAAAAGATAATAAATAATATAAAATTAATAAATTCATAACGTTGTTACGATAGCTATATATATGGTATAGCATTTGTTAATTTGGTTGGAATAGTGACATCCCATTCTGCACAGACGCACGCCAAGAAACGGAAGATATTAATGGTAAGAGTTCTGTTATTAATGAAATTTAGATTTATAATTTCTTAAAAGGTTTCGTTTTTTTTTAATATTATTTATTTAAAAATTTACATAAATTATGGAAATTGATTATTAAACCAATCGTTTGTTAAGAATAACTAAATCATCGACATCGCGTGTCAATGTTTGTACAGTACAGTACTATGAAAATTTTTACGTTATTTCTACGCCGGCGCTTGCAAATACCGGTTCGAGATTTTGTTTACCTAACCTAGGAACTAGCTAGGTGCATATACATATCCTTGTTTCATATCGAAAGATTTAAAATACAAACACAATGAGCACACTTTTGATGTTGTATTGAGGAAAATTGAAAACGTAATTCGAAAAGAATTTTAATAACAAGTAGTTAAATATGTCGTCACTCTTATTAATAAGCTGATGAATAAAAGCAAAAAATTGTGTTGTGTTACAATGAATTAATAGAAAAATGTATTTATGCATCGTGTATAATTGATGACCATCAAGACAGTTACTACAACAACGTTTATTTTTGCTATTACCATTACTCTGCTTTAGTCCGATATAAGTCTCTATATTTATAGTATTATAAGGTTAACATTACACCGTCTTATGATATGATTGACATGATGTATTGGAAACATCATGATCATCACTTACCATATCATGAACACCCAGCTCTTTTTGTTTAGTTGAACAAAGAAATTATATATTTTTTAAATATTTTATATATTACATTAACTAGGTTCCTAAAGGCAGACTCAATGACTATGAGCATTTTCTACCAGTAAACCTAGGAAGAGGAGAGATGCTTTTGGTAAGTGAGGAGGAACATTAAACTTTAAAAACCAGTAATATTCTGTTAATAGTAAATACCATGTATAAATATATACGTACATATGTAACGAGAATTATTGAGTGACAAATGATTACATATTTAACTATAGTGTAACTATTGGATGCGAGTACTTAATTTTTAAATTTGTACTTATAATAAAACTGCTTGATACTTGTGAAATGAAATCGATCAATTGAATTTGTTAGGTACTTGGCATCGAAAATCGTTGTTAACAATATTTTATTACAAGGAACATGGGAGTGTCAATCTTAATCATAGCGTAGTATGGCCGATTGAAACCTGAGAAATGAATTCTTTCAAATACATTATTCATGTTTGCCATATTACCACAACGATTTACTGCCTCTTGGAAGGGATTTAAACAATCATATTACGCAGTATCTTCGACGAATGACCTAGCTCACTTTTTACAATTTAATCATTGACACAATCCTGCATATACGGTGTTATATAATACTCGTGACAGTATTACCAGAGTAGCCCAGAAGACTATGTTAATAATACGATATATTTAATTTAAATCATACATAAAATTTATAACTGTTCTCTAAAATTTCATTAGGTCTTTAAGGAAATAATGTATTGAATGTCTATCAGAACAATGCTGGTGAAAATTGTAATAACATTTATATTAAGTTCATCGTAAAATAAATATAAGACTATGTTTTCAAAACAACAAAGAAGTTGAAAATTGAATTTGTTTAGTTTCAAAAATCAAAACCTATATAACTTTAAACATATATCCCTTAAGTAATACACCGTAATGAACTATTATATACTTGTATTATAAACCGTTGAAGTTAAAAAGAAAAAGGTTTTATTAATTAATGAAGAAAATTCTTTCATATTTAATAATATACTTTTTGCATCGTTTTTTTCATTTGAATAGAAGCCTGGTCTATCAATATTCCAATAGAAGAACGTAATTACCTCATCAAAGAAATGAGAGCGTGTTGTGTTGGTCTTCCCTTCCAATTAGCTAACATTAGCCAGCCTATTTGCTAAAGTACTCAATATACACTGAATGCCCTACATTCACTTCTGTTTTGAAACATAAAGTAA
This sequence comes from Pachliopta kotzebuea, assembly GCA_018246255.1. Taxonomy (NCBI): domain Eukaryota; kingdom Metazoa; phylum Arthropoda; class Insecta; order Lepidoptera; family Papilionidae; genus Pachliopta; species Pachliopta kotzebuea. The sequence goes on along the minus strand of DWLS01006094.1, from coordinate 606 downwards.
ATAAACATTTAGATATCACAAATGACAGTATAATAACAAACTGTGTAATATATTAAAAATGCATTGTTGTTTTTAAATGAAACAATATTTTTTAGAAATGCTAATGTTTGCTTCTTTACAACAATTGCCCCGGGTCGTCTCAGAAAATAGGCTGCATTATTGCGCACGCAATTATGAGGGAGGGAAATATACTTCATGTATAATTTCAACTACGTAACAATAAATTGTAAATAAATATTACTTTATTACTGGCTGTAGGTCTCTACTGCCGAAAACCGTCTAAGTAGGTACCTCGCAAATCCTATTGGTATCTATTTATTCGACGAGACGAGCACGGCACTCACCTGATGGTAAGTGATACGCCTGCTCATAACAAAGTAGCGCTGGTTAAGATGGTATACAGAACACACACTGGTCATCTTGAGATGGAAGATGTTAAGTCTCGTTACCACACTTCCTTCACTTCTAATTTCACTAGAAAACAGCACCGTTCAAACCGAAACAGTAATGTTTGCACATTACTAATTGGTATCGGTCCGATAGATGGGATTCCCTACTCGGCGATCTCGAGCCATCCAAGGACGCCTTCTGGCGTCTGGCCCGCGG
>DWLS01006093.1:0-11981 GCA_018246255.1 Pachliopta kotzebuea | reverse complement strand
TCTTGTCAATTCTCATCTCTATATCTGTCCTATCCCTTGAATACTTTGGACAATCTATAAGAAGGTGCATAATACTTACTTCAACGCAACTTCAATTATATAATGTTGGTATATAACCAATTATTATATACCTACCTTATGTACATATTAATCATCAATAAATTTATATCCATTCCAATTATATCATGAAATTAATTCATCATTATTTTTATCAAAATTGAAACCAATATATGAGATACATCTTAATAAACAATGATTAAGTTTTGGTGATATGTATGAAGTTATATATACATAATACATAAATACTTAAATATATTGATGTAATGGAATTTATAGTAATTTCTTTATGATTATTATGTACGTAATATATGTATACTTTGTTATGTATTACTAAATTTTTTTTTAAATTTATGAATGAATATGAATATGATTTATATATTATCACACTCTACTAATATTAAATAAAAGATACACATTACTCGTCCATTGTTTATACAAAAACTATATTCTATGTAATATTAATCGATACACGAACGCACACATACAGGTGCACGTGTACGTTATTTGCGTTATTATAAACACGAGTGCAATAAGGTACGTATCGAATAACGCTCGCCGGACGGTCGCCACACCGTCGCATGTAGGTGGTGACTCCGCGAAATTCTATATATGCTGGTGGTGCGACCATTTCCACAAACACCACCCATAAAAGGCGAAGCGCTTTCGACCATCACCAGCGCAAAGTAATCTTTAAACTAAAACACTTCTCATTAACTTGGTATGTTTAAACGATATATATTTAATGAAGATAGACTAACTTGACTTTACCTGTCTCTTTGATACAGTAGGTAACCGATTGCATTGTAAAACAGTCCCAAGTTCGCTTCTGGGAACGACAAGAAACCCAAAAGTCTATGATGACGAGCGAAACGTTAACACCACATTGTAATCATCGCCTTAAGGCGTAATGTTTAGTCTCTTTACCCCAGTTATTTCTAACTACAACGCCTTTTTAACTGAAACACAGTAATATATATACAATAAAGTTTAACCATAGATATAATAAAACTATTAATTATTGACAAAAACCTGCCACTATGCTGTTTATATACAAAGTACGAGAACTATAATAAAATAAACTATACTATATGCTGCATTTATTTAAGTCTCTTGCAAGATAATTAACAAATAATGTAAGTAATTCTAAAAGCTACAAAAGACTTAAAGTTCCTTTATATAACAAAAGTACTGAGCTTTTATTATCTAAAAGACAAATGTAGCGAGCGAGCTTAATAGATGAAAGCTTTTGCATTATTCTTTTATCTAATTTGATATGAAGTATATCTTCTAAGTCGTATTTCTTCATGACTGAGGGTCGTGGTCATCATGTGCAGTGAAGACGACGACTTACTTGTCAGTTATAATGTAGTGGTGTTGCCATTGCCTTCTCCATTCCACATACTCACATCATCACATAGATATGTAGGTTTCCTCACGATGTTCTCCTTCACCGTGAAAACACGTGATATTAGTTGTTATAATAACTGCATATAAATTGAAAAATTCATTGGCGCAGGCCGGATTCGAACCCGATACCTTCGGAGTAAGAGGTTGGTGATCAAACTACTAGGCTAATTTTATACATAAGTAATATTTCACCAAATTGCTTTTTAGTAAGAACTTCTTCGCCTTGATATTTGCCAAAGAGTTAACTCATTAGTAATAGTAATAAGATTACTAGAACTTTCATGTAATACATCAAGAGTAAAACAGTTTATTAACTAAACCGTTACTTATGAATTTATACTGTCTTTTTAATAGAAGCTTTTCTTGTTTTGTTGTATAATTTATTTATTTATTTTAAGCGAGAATTTAATAAGACACATGTTAATTCATATTGTATCAAATAGTTGTAGATGCCTTGTAAGATGTCAAGTCTCATTTCCGCAGTAACAACTGCTTATTTATTTGCAATACAATTATTCTTATGATGGTTATTTCAAAAGAAAAGAGTTTACTTGAATATATAATTTATTATTTTACAACTATAAAGCATAAATAACACACAAGACAGAACATTTCATAAAGTCGCTTCTTCATATCTCTCAATACTGTTTTCATTCTTCAGACTGCTGTTATAGGAAGTTCAGGCCGAAACTTCCACTACGTCACATCACACGTTGTACAAACTAGACCACGTGACTGTGAGGTAATGGCCATCTCAACCCTGAACATCTTCTTCATACCACTGCTTGCTTCTTAATCAGACTCCACTTGCAGTTGCGTCGGTGTTGAATTCACAGCACGGAACATGCGAATAATAAATTATATGAGATATATGTCCACTTTAAACATCCATAAATTATTACATTGAAAAAAACATACAAATTTATAAATATATTATCTATCTCTGTATAAATTTAGTTTATAATTAGTCACTGTTTAAACTAAATTTGTATATATTTGAAATAATACTTCGTTAACACACAATCGAGAGTTGCAAAGAGGGTGACCACGACGTAGGTTATTATTAAATTTTCTAACAAAAACGTACTTATTTGTAAAGATAACTAATAAAATATTTTACAAATCAAAAAATCAATAGAAAGTATATTTCATTTCAATGAAAATAAATGAAAAATTAAAAGTAATTTAATAAAGTACTAAGATAATAATGCATTAAGGAATGGGATAATAATCAAGTTATTAATACGTTTTACGATAAATTAAACAGTTGTAAAGAAGTACACGAGTTTTGAAAAAGGTGAATAATTCAAAAATGTATTAGAACATAGGGTTGTTATATCAAAAATCCTAACTGTCGTTTGTATAGGAAGCCGGATGTGAACTTACCAGCGTCCTCTCCGTGCGGCGTGTGGTGGGCCGGCGGCCGGCGGGGCGCGAGTGAGGACTCCCGCAATCCGCAGCCAATTTACATCGAAGACTGCTGAAACTGCAATTGCACCCGGCAGAGTTAAACAACCTATATAATTATATTTAATTAATATTTCTTTTCATATCATGATCAAAATATTATACTTTATAACTGGATTTTGATGAGGATTGCGCTGAAGATGAAGCATGCTTTTGAGTACTCTTACTCTCATAACTACGGAGACCTAATGTCGCTGTGGCAAATTTACAGCATCATCATCTCAACCAATAGATATCCACTCTTGGATTTAGCTCTGTAGTATCGGGCTATCTAGAATAGGACTAAGATAAGCCCTGGATGTAGTAGAAGGCGACCGAAACGGTTTTCGAGTTCGCAGGCGTAGAGGGTGGGGACCCTCACTATCCATTGAGTGAACTTAGAGCGGACGACAAGTGAAGTGGTCTTGTATTTTGTCATAGTACACTGTGAGTGCTGGGGAGGGTAACTGAGATGTCCTTAACAGCGGTGCAGGAAGGCTACGGACAGTTCCGCAGGAGATCTCGTGTTCTTCTTCAATGCATCAAGGATGACTAGCGAAGGAGTTGTAGTGGGTAGAAATCCAACATAACCCTGACTTCCCGCAGAAGCAGGGTATCTTTTAAAGATTTCCCCCGCGAAAAAATAAGATTTCTTGTATCATACCGACTAACCTAACCTTATGGTTAGACAAATAACCAAATTCTAACCAGGGCATTATAAAGCAAGTACCGCTGTCATATAAAAGCGGTTAATATTTGTTTTTATACTAATTTTATATCACTTTTACCGTACTTTTAATTGGTAACCCAAACGCAAATGTTCCTATTATTATTAAGTCATAAAAACGCTTCTAGGTTGATGTCTATTGGTGGTGCAGAAACCCTTCTCATCGGTACACAGTGTTTATATTAAAGTACGGCGGTCTGAATGGTCTCCCTAGTAAGTTTCTTGAACGACGTCAGTGTGTTAACCTTCCGTCACGAGGCGACGAGCGCAATGTGGAGCTGTGAGTATCATCTTAACCAGGGCCGCGTTGATATGGACAAGCGTATCACTTACCATCAGGTAAACATCTTACCCGTTTAGTCGCCCCATCGAATATAAAAGTGTTGAAGTTTACATAGATGTAGGTTGGATTGCTACCATCCTCATGTTGATAGTCTGTGGACGTAGCTGAGTTGACTACAATCAGCAGACAATTAGCTACACTCCAGCAGAAGGAACAGTAGGTGAGGTTTAAGTTAATAGGCCGTGGAAACTATATCCACTTACCCAGCATCAAATAAACAGTATATATCGCAAAATACGTTTCAGCGCTATCATCAGAGAATAGTCGACTACCCGCAGTCATACATTTATTATGAGAGCCAGCGTATTCTACTCAATTTACGACTGAAATATCCTTACCGGCTGAACCGGGAGAAAACCAGGTCAACGATTTCACTAGTTAAAAAAAAATTAATTATGAAAAAACCCAGAGGTGAATAAATTGGCGAGGCCGGGGCCGTTCTCGGTATGCGCTGTGACTTGAGGGTACTTCGTAAAGTCCACGGAGTTCTTGGCGCGCTGGCCAACAAAGCATCAAGTTTTATTAAACTTTACTAAGTTAAAATTCAACGGTTAAATCTAATTTATTGGTTAAAAAGAAACCTCGTCCTCAACACCGTTATTTCCTATCAATTTTGACCATAACATCAAATACATTAAATACCTCAAACCATATCATAAGTGTCTAAGGCGTAGTTGATTGTAGAAATTTTTTCGGATATTATTGCGTCTATTATATTCAAGCAGTAGTGTAGTAAAAATTACCGGTATCCAGTTAGAATAATGTAATATCGAACAATACTAAGTTTACGAGATGCGATGATGGTTTATTTACTATCATATTTATTAGGTGAACATTTGTTTTTTTATTAAATCTGAGAGTCTAAGGCTATAGATCTTGAGTGGATATAGCAATACTATGTAATTAACTTCTTTATTTACGTAAGAACTTGGATCAATAGTTTGTAATACAAAAAACAACGTTTTATGTTAGTGCTTAATATCTAAATAGGTTTTACTATTGCTTATCAAAGTCTATATTAGAAAAATATTGGTTTAAACAAACTTTTCCATTTCATCTTTTAAATGTTTTATTTATTTATTAATAATTAAGGACTAATGCTGTAAGATTATTCTCTATTAGTCAACCCAGGGAAGCAATAGATATTGTAGGTAGGTGGGAGAGTAGCGATAAAAACATGTGAAATTTTGATTTGAAAAGAGATAGAGATGCAAATTAAACTATTGTAGTAGTTATATAGAAACATTATGCAGGCGGTTACTAGCCGCCAATCGCATTATCCGGAATCGGGTGCAAACTGCAGGCGCTTAACGCACACCAATATCCGTTACCGCAATCGGTGCTTACAAGAGTTATGGTATTGCCCGTCGACAGATCGCCGGCTCTTTATTCCATATTTGGACACCAATAAATACTATTTTGCGTCAAAATTACACTAAGTTATTTCAGAAAAGGCGATTTCATAGTGGAGCAATAAACTAAATATTGACATTGTTTTATACACTAGTTATGTACAGAATTAGCTGTACGTTATTCTTACTACTTATATTATTCATGACTTCATTTTTTTAAGTTTTCAATAAAGAATTTTCTTTGAGCTACTTAAAGTTTCATCACTTGATAAACGATCTAATGAAAACCGCAGAGATTTCATGGATCAATAGATCCGACCTTTCAGACTGGAGATCTATTTCAACAGTGGATATCAATGCGACGATATGGAAATGATAATGATAAGCTACAAAAGTTTGTTTTCGGTTATAGAAATTGTTCGTGAAGGTCTTTACTTTTGAACAAAAATATATATAATATAAAGAAGTAAGCAAACGCTAAGTTTGCTTCAGAGATATTTAACTCGTTTGTTTAACTAAGCAGCAAGTAAATAGCGTATCTGTGACAGATCCTTAGCCGCGTTAGGACACAGCTTTATGCTCTGAAGAAACGATCCAGATAAAGCCGTTGCATAATTAGCTGATTACTATAGCAGGAGCCGGCGGTCGCGCGCACCTGGCTCGGTGTCCGATTGCCTTGTGAAATATTTATCGCAAACGTTCCCTCGTGTAAAATGAACACCTTTCGCAACTTAGCTATAGGGGACACCTGGATTATAGGGGAGACGTGGACTACTGGAGCAGGTTGACTAACTCCAATACTTCTCTGTTGCCGGAGACCGTCTAGCTGCCATTGTAACAGTACTGTGCAAAGATTTCCAAATTCCAATTTGAAGGGTGAAACTAATAAAATAATTGGAGTAACGTGTTTCAAGGCGACGAGCGCAATGTGATGCTGTGTCCTATCACATGTGCATCTTAACCGGCGTCACGTTATGGACAAACGTAGCACTTATCATCAGATGAACGTCTCAGCTATCTCATCGCTTTACCGAACAACACCTTTTATTTTACTTAACAGTAAATGTGGCGAGTAGAACATTCACCTGGTAACAATGATACTAATTGGAATGCACAGCGCCTCAATGTGTTCATTGCTTCGAGAGATAAGAAATTAAATTTCGTGACTCAAATTTCACTAGATATAGTGCCTTTTAAACCTGAGCACGGTAATAATTAAATTTTACTCACTAACAAGGATCATTCACTAAATGGCTAAGTTTTTTAACATATGATTTAACTGCAAAACTACTAGAAAATTTTATGTAATGTATGTATAATATTTAGCTTCTTAGCATCCATAGTTTACGTAAACATAGATATTTGTGTTATCTATTATTTATTTTATATATATTCTTACATATTTAACGTATCTAAAAATATGTGAATTTCTACATTAGTTTTAAGTTAAGCTCTATAAATTCTCACAGCACAGTCTTGCCTAGTGTGGGGATATAAAAAGTCAAATTTTTGTATCTTTTTTGTCATAAATAAATACTGTTTAACGAAGGAAAAATTAATGAGAGGGAACTTAAACGCCCGGAGCCGTCGTTATCCATTAAGTACGATAAACTAATAAAATTTACCTGAAATATTGTATTATATTCGTATCCCAATGTTAACTGTAAATGTATGAGATTAAACTTTTGTAATAACAAAAGGCCCGCTCATCTTCGTGCCAAAGCAGGAACACTAGTTGATTTTTTTTAAATCAAACGGGCAAAAATTCTATAAGTAAATTTTAAGTCGTTAGCAAAATAAATACTAATAATACCCCATACCCCACCGCGACTCGTTTTTCGTACTCCGAGTACCGAATTAGGTTAAGGTACAGTTTATATATATATAACTATCTATTTTATCATCTCCCTTTTTCTTCTCACCTCTTCCTCCTTCCCCAAATCCTCTTCCCTCGTTTCTCTCCTCTCCCTTATATTATATATATACTTTCAGGTTGCGGAGTCCGGATCCGCGAGATCAGGGTCCGGTGAAGCTTTCGCGGCTATAATATTGGCCGAAAGCATCGACATCATCCGAAAAAAAAAAACTAATAATACTGTACTTTACAAGAGACCCATATCCAGGACGTCCATCGCTTGAAATGATGATTATAGCAAAATTATTACCGTTTAATAAATAAATATCATGATGAACCAAAAAAACATTTTATTAATAAACCCCAGCCTCCCCTAATTTAGGTCGGCATTTATAACAATAAATAACTAACGTCAACATTCAACGCAAAGTAATTAGAAACTGCAGGAATGCGCGACCATACCTACCGATGCGCTTCCACGGTGCAATAGTGCAACGGAAAAGTGCAAGTGACGATTTTTTTTTTAATTTATATCATAATTGTAATATCAAAGTTATTACTGAGAGCAAGTCTTTATAAATAGTGACCATGTAGGTAATTTGTTTCAACGGCTGCTATTTCCAAAACTCAAATCAAATGTGCAAACGATGCATTAACAAACCAAGCGCTGTAGCTAGTAAAATTACTAAGAGGTCTGGACTAAATATGTAACAAATAACAGTTAGCTATAAAGGCATTTAAACCAGTACACAACAATATTATATATACTATATATTGTTTGGCGGTTGTATTGTAGTAAGTAGTTATATGGTCACTGACAACATAAACCTACCACATATAAAGTCCATAGTTATAATGTACTTATTTTTATTTAAAGAGGTATACATACATTTTCTTTGGGCCAATGCCAGTAGCATCATACATTTTACTTAGTTCCAAGGGATTCCGCAGAGCAAATGAAACACATGACAATCAATCATACAATATGTATTTAATATAAGATACAGTACTTGTGACATGTGGACAAACCGTTTTCATTATATAAAAAAAAAACTTAATAACCACTAAATTGAACAAATTTCAAGGTTCGAGATAAAAAAAAGTAACATTCACTATTATTATGCCCAAACTTGTGATAAATTAATTGAGGTAGTTCACCCACCGGGCTCAGTGGGTCAAATTATAATTAATTTTCGGATTTCACTATAGAGGATGTAAGCAAATAAGACAACGCATTAAACATTATACTATATATAATTAAATATCTACAAATTGGATATAAGTAGTGCACACGGTTCGCGGAGCTGCGTCCGCCGCATAGTTGCTATTAATCGTTGAACATTTACAATAAAGGAGAACATTCATATAATAAACGCATAATATAGGAAACATGTTGAAAGACAACCCGAGTACGCTGCCGCTGGGTTCGCCGCCCGCACCCCGCACCCCGCACCCACCCCAACACGTCACTTACCAATAAATACTTAACTATTTACAACCAGCTGACCGACGAAGTCAATCTCTCAATAACTAAATTAAGCTACCATTTCAACTACAATCCCGTCGCAAAGCGCTTCGGCTGGAATTCTCCGCCGGGCCACGTCCACTACGGCCACTTTGTACAAACACGACGCGCCTCCGCAGCGGTTCAGCCGGTCGCCGGTCTCCGGTCTCCGGTCTCCGGTCTCCGGTCTCCGGTCGCCGGTCAACGTCCGTTTCCAATTGATATAACTAAACAAACGGGCAGCGCCGGGCGGCGAGCCGGTGGAGGAGAGGGAACTAAACTCTGAGCAAGTTAAGGTGAGGGCACACGCCACAATACACGCGAAACGTTAAAAACCCACAACATACAACACGCTACGTCCTACTGTGGCAGTGATAAAAATATATATATATATATGTATATACATATACGTATCGTCACTCTCGCCGCGCCTCCGCGTCGCTTAAACTAATTAACTTTAGATATAATTTAGAAGCCCGTCTTAGAAGATTTGCAATTCACAAAATATTCCTCTGGTTAATTCTATTCCAACTGCTTAACGCTAACTTACCGGACCTAAACTACTACTCGGTCGTCCCGGTACCTCGGTCCCTTTGCGAGAGAGAAAATTAATTTGTACTCAAAGCGTTTAGGCCCAATCGCCTAACGCGTTTGCGCCGAATTAACAAACAATTCAACTTATTTCCGATTGAGCGAAATATATTTTTTTAATGTATCGCTCGATGCGCACAACCGCAACGAGCGAATTTAGACCTTTTGTATATTAAGTGTGAATATCGCACAGGTCGAGTGGCCCGCGTGTACGATCAGGTTCCCTCGATATTTGCCAATACATTTGAGATCATATTACAATAACATACGGTTCAAAATACTAATTTCGTCTTCAGGAATTTTGGAGTCGAATTTGACTATTCAATTAAATTAAAAACGTAAGCGAGCCAATAGTATATGGCACTACCCTCAGTGCTGGAAATTAATCTATAATTTAAGTTTAATTAAAAAAATCAGTACATTGGAACTGTGATTCCATACTAATTGTGTATAGAAAGCCTACGATCCGTTACCTCAGCGACGTTCAGGCACCAACTTGACTACTACAGAATTTTCCTAATCCACTTTCTTTGGAACCACTCCGCCTACGACACGGCCCGGTGGACCTTTGCGACGACTTTCCGACCCAGTGGCCGTGTCAGTAGAGTTCGTTATTGCAATACGGCATTGTCTACGCTTGGCTTACAGACGCCCTTGCAACCACGAACATTGCCTAAGACGATTTCCTCGTTTCTCGAAACTGACCGGAGACTATCGTCCGCCGACATTAAACTACACTTCCGAACCTACCATCCCCATTCAATTTACAATCCACATTAAACTACGGGCCGTAACACACTAGACCGATCTAAACGTTGCGCCGTCGAACGTTGAAGCGTATGTCCTTGTAATCGCAACGGTGTGACGACGCCCTAACCGCGCAATTCGTTCTAACTTAAACCTAGGCATACTAACTAAAAATCCTAGCGAGATCGTGTGAGCACAGAACACAATTCTTGTCCCCGTCGTCAGTACCGTGTCAGGCACAGTGTCAACGTGTAAATATATAAGGGCATCCAAAAATTTTTTAACCTACTGTCTGTGTAAACTGATACGAATATTCGAAGTTATTGACATTAAATGCTATGTTGGTGTTAAATTGACGTGGTAATGGCGTAATAGTTAATTCAATTTTCGATACATTTTATTAAAAAAAATTCCATATGTATGCGCCATTTTATACCAGCAGAAGTGTCCCGTTTGAATGTATAAGTACTCTGAACAAATTTTAAATAGTTAAAAAAAACTTTTTGTTTTCCCATAGTCTATACGAATAGTGTTTAACAAATACAAACAAATCCATACCATACATTCACAGATTTCATAACGTTTTCATTTAAATACTAGTAATATGTTAAAATATAAAGAAAATTATTGCAGGCATAAATTTTCATTTAAAACTCTTTAGATCTTACACGATTTACTACACAAATATTGCTCTTGAATACATTGAAAGGATAATTCGACATCAAAATTGTAACACTTCAGGACGTTTACAGTTTTGGTTCATTACGAACCTTATTACCACCATATAACAATCAAAAAAATATGAAACTGTATACAAATTCCAAATTAAACATAATTTTTAACAAAACCTGATGTTTATTACAAACAATAGAAAAATCCTTTTAGTACTGTTTTCTTTTATATTTCATTATTTTTTTTTGTTACAAGGAGTGATGGTGGTGGTGCGCCAACGCCACCGTATACTATAAAAGTACAAATTGATAAACTTCTCATACTAGCGAGATATACTACGAACCGCACACTCTGGTGGTATCAACTACAGATATTTCGATACATCATCACTACTTTCAGATTCATCATTCACATTAGCGAAGTAATGATGATGTTTATCGAATATCTAATGGAGTCGTACATATGAAATATCACTATTGTATAACTACATGCAAATTCATATAAACCGGTCGAAAATTGTGCGTGGCCAATACACAGGTCGTCGAGTCTTATCACAAGTACATTATTGCTAGATTTAAACCGACAGCTAAAACTAAACACAACTTCCGGTGGCAGTGATTACAGTACAACGGACACGCAGACAGCTGTTGATTCTGTAAAGCGATCGCAAACTCCTCGCATCGAATCTCGAGTCCTAGCACGTTACAAATAAAATCTATTTTCCAACTAATAAAGTCGGACACAAATTTAACACTGGCTCCACCGTGTCAGGCACTTGGTGACACTCGGGCTAGCGTAATGACGCTAGACGTTAACACAAGAACACCCAAACCGACGTGACTCCGTCGCAAACACAAGCGGAAGCGACGTAAAAGCTAAAATTATAAAACCGACTAAAATTACACTATGTACAAATTGGCAGTGATCGTTAACGCTGGTCGTTACGACTTAGACTAACTTACGACTATTCAGACTAAATTCCGAAACTAAAACTAAATTACCGCTCAAACCTCCTTTATACATTTCGCACTAACTATGTACAGAATTTGTTCGATACGAATTTAACGACACGATCGAGCTCAGGATCGCTCGCAACGCCTCTCCTATAAAAAAAAGTAAGTATCAGTCTTTGTAATCGAACCCCGCTACCGACGAACTAGAAGCAACCGCGTCACGGGCGGTCAACGAATCTTTGGCGAAGTGTACCAGGGAGGAGGAACCGTGCCCCCTCCCCCCGCCCGCCGCGGCCCCCCCCCCCCCCCCCCGCCCCCCCCCCC
>DWLS01006092.1:0-11984 GCA_018246255.1 Pachliopta kotzebuea | reverse complement strand
CACTCTACCAGAGTGTGGAGCGCCGTGTCCTCCGGCGCTCCGCACTCGTGGCAGGCCGGGGTCGGCTCCCTTCTTGCAATCTGATGCAGGTACTTCCCGAAGCAACCGTGTCCGGAGAGTACCTGCACCAGGCGGAAAGTCCAACATTAAACCAACTTATTTAGAATCATAGCTTATTATAAAAGTATGTACTTTGTAAAAGTAATTATTATTGCATTGATTTCATTAATTTATTATTTCAACAATTCGGAATAAAATCAAAAACCACATATAATCCAAAATATATTTGTTTTAATAAATCCGTAATGCTTGCGTAAATATAAAAAAATCAGTACTTACATAAAAAACATTTCAGAGCCTTGGATTTGGATATAAACACATCGTCGGAGTATGAATCGATCCTTTGTAAGGATTACGTAAAAATATGGAAGTCCTCGTCAGATGATATTAAAAACGGAATTAATTTCAAGTATTTAGTAGGTACGTAGCGAAAATTCGCAAATCTAGTGGCCGATCTTAAGTAACGCTGAAGTACATACGTTATAGCAACTTAGATCATCAATATATCACACTAGACTCGTACCAATTACTTTTTAATGAGAATATATAATATTTTCAAAATTATTATTTATTTATTTGAAAATTAGTTGCCCTTTTTTTTCGATGCTAGTTGATAAATTTTCTCTTTACTTCTATTATGAAAACAATGGTTTTAATATATTGTACAAAAATATAGAATCAGTCCAAAGTTTTGGTACTCTTTTCTCGTTCCCTTTTCTACTTTTTAACATAACACCATATTGTATTACATGTGAGAGAACATTTATTTTTTCTTTCAGAAACTGTGCTGCAATGGTACTCAGATTGGTGCAAATTGTTGATATGTCCAAATAATTACAACAGTCAAAAATTACTTCTTAAATCAGCTTTACAAACATGTCAAGTGAAAGAAATTGAGAACATTTTTACAGCTAAATAAGATCATTTGCAAAGTGATTCAACTTTACATTGAATATTAAATAAAGTTTTATTATATTATCTGTACCCAAGTGAATCAAATTTCACTATAATTCGGTGTGCGTTTGAGAGTTTGTTATAAAATACATGCAACAGTATTTAACTACACTATCGTGCACTGGGAGTTCTTTTTAGGTCGATTGTATATTTGATGCTTTCGACATGACCCATGATAGAAAAACCCGTGCATAACATGACCGGCTGGGCGAACTTAATAGAAGAGGTGCAACGAACAATTTTTTTAATGTACCTTATGACAAGTGATAGTACCCAAGTTGATAAAATTATTATGATCAGTTTATTTCCACCACGTAGAATCTCGCCATCATGACGATTTTTCACTGATCCTTGTACAATATACCCATATTGGACAAGGATCAGTGAAAAATCGTCATGATTGACATGACATAATTAAAGAACTGTAATCTGGATCAATTATTTCCACTAACCATTTATTTAATTATGTAGACTAGCGCTTGACCACGATCCCAGCTGCTTGTAAGCTACGTTGTAGTTTTGATGGTAAAAACACTTGTCTGGAAATAACCTATTCACTCTTCTCTTAAATATTTTCACATCTTATATATGGATGAAAACACTGCGACTAGTAGATTATTATAAAACCTAAATCATCCAACATTCGATACACGCACTTTCCAGGAAAGGTGCTTGTATTTTAATAGTTGGGGAAATACCCAGATCTTTTTTAACAATTAAGAAAATTGTTTTATCTTCTGGCACATAAATTGATGTTTTTAACAAGTTATATAATTTTAATATAAAACTCTCAAAAAATACCATTATTACTTTTTAAGTATAAGATAAAAAAAATATATTATAATATTAAAAAATTCTATTTAACGTTCTGGTATTTTAAACGTAAATGGATTTGGATAAGTTTTCAATAATTTTAGATCATATTGATAAATCGCGTGTTCGTCACCACATAGCCTGTTCATATTAGTGACGTGATGCGAAAACTCATTAACAGATTCCATTTGTTCTACCAAGTAGACGGATGTAATAAAATCTGCGCATTGGTAGTCATTCACCGCCTCGGCAACTTTGACAACGTTTTCTAATAACTGTAATGGAAAAACATGGCATAAGTGTTATTTTAGATAGTTTATTAGTCAGTAACATATAAAGAATCGTTTGAGGAGAGGACTCTCAACAAGAGAATATATGTCGATTCGTTATTACACAAGGTTGTTATGATAGCTTTTTTTTAACGCAGGGAATTCTTTTATGGACGTTCCGCCGGTGCCCTGAGCGGGCCTGGAGGGGTGTGTGGGACTTGGCCTGAGTGGCCCCTACCCATTAAACCTACCGCGAAAGCCATCAGCCGTTATGAATGGGATGCTCCGGATCTGTCAGCGACAGGGCACCCCAACGACCGGCCGGTGCCGGCAGAGACCGAACTTCTCTCACTAAAGGGGGACTTCGCCTAATAGAGAAGTCCCGACGACGCCGAAGCGTTGGCGGGACCAGGTGCCCAACCTGGCTCGTTTCGGGTTACGGGGGCAGCATGAGGAGGCGTTGATACCGCCTCCCGCGCACCCCGATTCGCTGCCTGCGGAGGGAGGAAGCCCCTGGGCTATCCTCTCTGGCCCGCTCATCGGCCTCCTTCTGGGACATGACTGCCTTGCAGAAGGAGGCCACTGCCGTCCGGGACCAGTCACACGCGAGCATCGCGCGAACGAGGCTCGGGAGCGACAGGTCCGCTCCACCAATAGCAGATGCTGTTATGATAGCCTAGATTCAGCGAATCCTAAATAAATATGTAGCTGTTATGGATACCTCAGTTACAGTTTTCTCCATGAGAAGACCTTTAGTAAAAGCACAGTGCAAAGTAAGTTTCTCATCAACAGCTGGTGCCTTTAGTCCATTTATAACCACAGCGCCTCCTCTTATCAACTGATACTCAATAAGTTTTTGCATGTGTTCAAGTTCCTCATTGTACATTTTCATGAAGTAACCACCTGCTCCTGGCCGCGACATACGAGGGTGCAAAAACGTCGTTGCCATGGACAAATAATCTTGTGCTGCTTGCTGCTCCGCTTGAATTTGTTTATTAATTACTTCTTCAACTTTCGAGTCGTATTTATGCTGATAATAAGATTTACATCTAATATTGGTACATGTAGGAATAACTCTTAGTCTGTTAACAAAAATGCAACTAAGAATTTTGTACATGTTATAATCGCATTGAACGGTAATTTAGATTTTAAAATGAAAAAAAGTGAGACTTATAAGACTAATTAAAATTAAATAAAAATAAACTATACAGGCTATAAATTCATGTCAAAATAGAATATTTTGAAATTGTCATGTTAAAGTTCAATTTTTTTTTCTTTATTATGTTTTATTATAATCAGCTAAAACATTTTATTTAAAAGGTTTGTGTGAGGCCGGAACTATGAGGTTATAAAACAATTATAAAAGTGATAAAATTCGTTAATTTAGTCTTACTAAAAATATTTTTTTTTAATTTAAGCGACAAGACATTCTCATAAAAGTAAGTGCTTTGCAAACAGTGGTGTTAGTTAGTATGATATATATTACACTGCAATTTGCTTATCGCCTTGGCATATAAAATGTAATTTTTTTTAATCTCAGCAATTCTACTAGCTACAATGCCTCGCAAAACGGAACAAAGTTATGTTTGCACAATAAAGTTTAGCAGCAGACATAGGGGCTGCAGTGGTTCCTACCACTAGTACATAATATTACTACTAACTGCTGAGAGTTGCACATTAATAGAATTATATATAATTTTTAACTTAATTACTTTCCTTTCCTTTACATTGTAGTTTGCAGCAAAGAAATATCTAACCTAAAAATTATATCACAAATGGAAATGGTGCCTTAGTTTATTCATCAAAGGCCCTGCTTATTTTAATTTGTACTGTCCAACAGATTTCTATAGAAATAGTTTTAATCCTTGTCATATTCTTTGTTTTTAATGTTTAAAAAGTTTTTTGTAAAAAAAAAAACAAACTTGAAATATCTGTATATTTTCATGTTTATAGGGTTATAATTATACTTTATATATATATTTGGATGGATCCAATTATAAAAACATTAATCAAGTAAATTCACTTTCATGGCTAAAAATTATATGTACTTCTGGTAGCTGACTAATCCTCCCAGTTTTTATATATATTTGTATATTATTAGTTTTGCTGCGTCCAGTAATTTCGTTCTCAGTGTATGTCAAAAAAATTTACAACTATTTATCAATCTTTCCTTTGGTATCTGTTTCTGTATGTCAATAACAGTAAAATTAATTTTCAAAGACAGGACAAGGACGTGTGATCTCTTAAAATTTCATTAGTCATTATTTACACTGCAACCAAGCCTCAGCTGAATCCATCCAGCAGTTGGAAGAAAAGTTTTTTAATTTTATATAATGTAAAATCAATACATTAAACTTTTACTTTAAACCAACTTTTTTATGTACTTACTATCATATTCGTTTTTATATTTATTTTTAATAATTTTATTGCAATACCTGTGAAGAGCTTAGTAACAGAATATTTTTTCATTTTTTTTCAGTTATGGGTCAATGCTTGACCACAATCCCACCTGGTGTTAAGTGATGGTGTGGTCTATGATGGTAAAGCACATTAACCTAATAAGTGCCTATCACTATTTTTTCGAAGAAGCCCACATTATATTTGGACAGGAACAAAAGCATTACTTAAAATAATAACTATTGTATTTGTAATGTAAACATTACTAAACTAATTTTTAAAATAAATAAAAAATTAAACTTCAAATTAAATATTACTTTACTTCTATTTACATCTATTAACTTTAGCCAGTACATAATTTATTTCTGGAAAGGATAATAATCTAAGCCAGAATTATATTTAAATTTGTATGTAAATCGATTCACTTGAGTTTTTCCAATTTCTATCATCTTTTGAACATCTTCACGGTAAGCTGGAGGCAGCATCTCCTCTTCTAATGTACACTTATGATCACAATCATTTTGTACTTTAAATATTTGCTGTCTTACAATGTCTACGTCTCTGCTATATTCTTCTTTAAGATCAGCTACAACTTGAGTTGCTGTATCTATTTTAAAAACAAAAAAGTTTGCTTCTCTGTGAACTAAACCATGTGCACTGGTTTTAAAAGGCGTCGCCCGAAATCCTAAATTTTCAATATTTCTGATAATACCTCTCCTATTAAAGATAGCATGGGACACACGTTTAAGCGTAGATTTTAGTTCTGGTTTAGGCATAGCTCGTAACATTAATGCCAATTCGTACGAGGGCATTTTACTTGATTACTATAAACACCCTTATTTATATTCAAAATAGTGTAAAATGAAAGACAGGTTTGAAATTTTTAGGTTATTGCTAATTCACTTTGACAGCTTGGTAATAAAACTAAACAAACTGCGTAACAAATATTTACGTTAACATTAATATAATTAATCGACAATAATTAACAGTTATTTATTTCATTGTAGTATATGCAAAGCTTATATAATTTTATTTTTTATAAAAAGGCAGTAAACTTTTTTGTTTATTATATGTAATAAATCTTAGCTATAATCAAATTACGCGTTATTTTTTGTCAATTATTTATCAAGCAAAATTTAAGGGCTCAGGAATAAACGAAAATAATATACTTATTTAAATAAAAATATGTATAATTAAATATATATTAAGTCTTTTCAAAATATGTGTATATACTATGTGCATTTATAAATTATTGTTTTGCCATAGTCTATGGTTTGATGGTGAACAGCCATGGTCGCGGCGTATATGTAATGCTCATGAATGAATTTATTATGAAAATATTTTAATAAGTAATATAAAATGAGTAACTTTACGAAATTTGTGTCTGATTATTGCAAGACTTGGGAAAAATCAGGAAAAGACCATTTGTACGTACAAATATTTATTATTGTTTTTATTTTTTCTACCACATGTTGAGTTAGTAATTATTCAATTTCCTGTATAATAACTTTTTTCCTAGTATGTATTAAAAAGATATTTAATCTTTCAAACATTTTATTAAGAAAACCGACCATTGTTAGATTCTATTATTACTTGTTTAGTAGTATTTCTTGGTGAATTTTCAATAATAGAAATTGTCTTCGTACTAATAAAAAAATAGTAGAATATAGTCATACATTATTTATATTCTCATTACTACAGACAAGAAAGTTACGTTTTTGATTTCGTTTATGTTTTGCGACTATATTTAAGCTTGTCTTTTATAATTATTAAGCAATTTCTATAAAAGTTGTATATTTCATGTGAACAAATGTAGTGTTATAGTGTATCACCATATGTTTCCTTTTTTGGTGAAGGTGTACATACAACATAATCCTGCAATATTCAAACCTTAGATGTTATTAAGCTGTTTGCCTATAATGTTGTTAATAACTCCAGATTAACAGTTCTAAAGCTGTTTACCTTGAAATGTATATGAATATGTATTGTACTCTAAGGTATGGTAATGATCAGAAATTATTGTTAGCAAAATATGAAATGAAAAATTGTTAGGAATGGTAAGTTTACAAAATCAATATTAATACTTAATTAGGAAAGGAAAAGTGGGATGGATTATGTGTATTGATTTTTCAATAATTACATCAAGGTGGTTCTTAGTTTAAAGTGTGTCTTTTTCTAACATATGCTTTATAAATCTGATTATGATATTTTTAAATTATAAGACTGATTAGATTATTGAAATCTGAATACTTTACAAAAAATACTAATAGGCGGCCATATTTGATTATAAGAAAATTGGCACAGTACACATATTGTTACATTTGTGTTAAAATTCATTGAAAACCAATAAACTTGTCAATACATTAAAATAACATGTTTCATGTTTCTATTTTAGCTATTGAATTCTTTACTAATAATAATGTTTTTTTTATTTCCAGTGTTAAAACAGTAACACAGTTTATTAAGGATGAAGGAAAAAGCCCATTATTTAGTAAATCAGGAAAATTGTCTGGCTTATCACAAAGTATATATGACTTGTTGCTTTGTGGTCTACTTGGTAATTTAAAAAAGGATGCCATCATATCAGTTTTGCATGATATAACTGTAAGATAAATTATTTATATTGTTGTTTTAGTTTATGATTATAAGTAAACAATTTTATACAGCAATATCTTTTTGTAGATCTTACATGCTGATATACCATCATTAATCCTAGATGTTATATGTGTACTTGACGCTGAAACTAGCATAGAAGTTCAAAGTGAGGAGAGGGCCAATTTTTGCTACATAGTCAAGGAATTAGAATCTTTTATATCTGACAAATTACTTAAAGAACGTCTAGAAATTGACACATTGCAAGATGTTGGAACATTAAAAAATAAAAATTTTTATACAAAATTTATCAAAATAAAAACTAAGTTGTAGTAAGTACATTTTTGTAAGAAGTTTTTTCTGTAACTCAAAAATATTTAACACTTTAATGTTCATGTTAATGTCATTTGTTTTTAATTTCTCTATAGTTATAAGCAACGTAAATTCAATTTATTTAGAGAAGAAAGTGAGGGATATGCCAAGTTAATTGTCGAATTAAATCAAGATATATCAGAAGATACAGAATGGAAAACACTACTAGAAATAATACAATCCCTTATAGGTATGTCTATATTTTTATCAATTATAAGACATGAATGTTTTTTTACATATAAGACAACTTTATTTATTGTTGATTACACTTGTTGAAGCTGGTCTCTAAATTTACATAGAAAAATTTTAACACCAAAATGAGATTAAAACTAAAAATTAAAGTGAATGAAGAAGTAATATTAGTATTAGTTTGCTATAAGAATAGTTTGTTGTCAATATTTTACAACATGGTCTGTAAATAAACTACCTACTTTAAATTAGCCTCATTACCTATTTTTAATTGGCCTTCATAAAATTAATCTTTCAACAAGTTTACAATCTAGTTATTACTGCACTTTTTATTTTTTTGTTATTAATTTTTACTATGCATATTTTAAAAACAATATTTTTTGCAGGTTGTTTTAATTTGGATCCTAACAGGGTTCTAGACATAATTTTAGAATCTTTTGAGGCGCGACCTCACCTTGATGAACTCTTTATATCTCTTATAAAAAACTACATGCGTGATCCACAAGTGATATCTGAGGTTCTGGGTTTCAAACTTGGGAATATGGCGGTGCTGGAAAATTATACAGAACCACCTGCTTTGATGACTGTTATTGCTTTACTTTTACAACATCAGGTTATTTCATTAGATGATATATACTCTTGGGTAAGGTACAACAATTATTTGTTGTTTTGCATGTTTGGCCATGAATTGTTACTGCATAAGCTTATTTTGTAGCTACGTCCTGATGATGCAATAATGGCGAAAGAAGCTGAAAAAGAGATAAAGACTGTACAGGATTACATTCGTAAGCTTAATATTGTGTCAACTAAAGGTCCCCAAGCCAATGGAGCTATGGAATTTATTGAAGAAAAAGTTGACCCTCAGGTAGCATATTATTTTATAGTGTATTGTAATGGCCTTTTATTTTGAAGATTTGATTATTGTGCATTTTCATGATTAAATATGTGTGTTGATTGTCTTTATATGTATGTAGCTCCTTTTAAACTTTTCATCAATATATTATATATATATTAAAATAATACCCTCTATAAAAAATAAATAACTAAAATACTTATAAAATAATACCCTCTATAGCACAATGACTTATTGGTGGTATAGAGATCCCAGATTTGGTTTGGGAGCACATTAAGAAGTATATGGTTTTACTAATCCTCCTTGTTTACCCTCTTTATATTTTTAAATCTGATAAAACACCGCTCTGATATTTTTCGATGGTATATTATAACAATTAGAGTACAAAATTACAAATAAATGTAATTTTTTACTAAAATGACATTTTTAACAATTGTAAATACTTAAAAGATACAGTTACTTGTGTTTTAGGCTCATTGTATTTACTGGTAAGTGTCTGTTGCAAGAAACCGTTGACTTGATACGATTGCAGCTCTTATTTCTGTCTTCAAACAGTAGTTTGCAAACTTAACTGTTATGGTATATACCTGTGAAATTACTGGGGTAACTAGATTTAACACCTGATATTTCAAGGCGATCAGAGCAAAGTGGTGCTGTGTATACCATCCTAAACAGCAAACAATCACTCATTAGGTGGAACGCCTTGCTTGTCCTGTCATCTTATCGAATAAAAAAAACTAATAATTTGCAGTTCATTTCTACTAGTTAGATGACGATGGAAGAGATGAGATTACTGTTAATAATACTATTCATTAAATTATTTCTCAAGTTAATTTTTATGTAACAGGAATACTGGAATAATCAAAAATTGGTTTTGTGCGAGGCTTTGCTAAAGGTAAACGCATGGCGGGAGTTCGCTGCACTTTCTGCGCGTCTTCCCACCACGAGTATGACTGCCCGTCCGGCCTTAGCTTTGTGCACAATGTTACATGCAATTATTGAGCCAATTTATAGAACGTAAGTGTATTATCTATAAAATGTACAGTTCTCCTAATGTCTTCAGTTCTTAGACTGTTCTGTCAAGACGAGAGGGTCAAAACCATTTATCTACTACCCTAAGTACAGGTTTGTTGGATATCACACTTGAAGAAAATTATTATTTCTTTCACAATGTTTATACTTTTTTTTTATTACTTTGCTCAAAGTCAGTGGGGAACGAACCCGCGCCTCTTCGAGACTTACAGCGCGTGCCATGGCATTGTAAAATGGCTACCAAGGCTTCATATAAACCATGTATATATATATTTATTTAATTAATATTTATTTGTTTTCTTTGTGATTTAACAATTACATGTTGGCATTGCAAAGTACATTTTATTTAGAATAAAGCTTTAATGTATAATGCATGTTATTTTCAAGTCAAATGTCTCCTAAAATACACAGTTTACATTAAGATTTACAGTTTCTACAACTTACGCAGATGTTTTAAATATTGTAATATTTTTTTTTTTATTCTTAATTACGATTTAATTTTCAACAAAATTTACAAAAAAATCTGTAGAGCTGCTTTTTGAATTCACAGACATTGCCGTGTGGCTCCAAAAATTATTGGAATACCAATACCACCTCTAAAATCAAAATTAGCACCACCGACGTGTGTAAAATTTGAGGATATGAAAGAAATTGTCATTCCAGCTCTAATATTACTAGGGCCTTCATTGCATTATGATCCCGTTTTAATGTATAAAGTAAGTTCTTTTGATTACAAAAATTATTAATTTCTTCACTACTAGCACCCAGGGATTTCTCTCACAAGAGGTTTAAGGCTACTAGTTAAGTGTGGGTGGTGTGGATGTCAAATATCCATGAAATCTGTTGTTTATGGAACATAGTGGATTCTTTAACTGAACTCTTGTTCTGAAGTGGATATGAAACTAAACCTCTTCCGAACGTTTCGCGCCTACGAACAGTTTACAAACGATTTCACTGCTTCACAAAATAATAATATAAGAGTTTTTTAAATATCTAAACCTACCATTGTTAAATGATTATCTTTTTAGATAATTCGTGTTCTTAGAACTTCGCGATCGCTAGCAGAAGATCCCTTACACCATGAAGCGCTTACAGTGCTTGATGCTGCTATTCTACCAGCACTAACTCTTATGGAAGGAAATTGTTGTATGGCAGAAGAAGTGTACACTTTATTGAAGTTATACCCTTATCAATGCAGGTAAATTCTTAACATTTTTCCTACTTTTTATAGCCAAAAAACTAACATTTAACCTCAATTTTATATGATGGATTGTATGTAGAACACTCTGATTCTCGTAAGTTGATAGTCGAAACACCGCAAATTTGTTATAGAGGCAATATTTCAATAAGAGCTAT
The DNA here is from genome assembly GCA_018246255.1 of Pachliopta kotzebuea. Taxonomy (NCBI): domain Eukaryota; kingdom Metazoa; phylum Arthropoda; class Insecta; order Lepidoptera; family Papilionidae; genus Pachliopta; species Pachliopta kotzebuea. The sequence continues at coordinate 1,097 of DWLS01006092.1, read as the reverse complement.
GCAGGTTTGTATCACCGAATACTTAGTTCCCGTACAAAGAAGCGCTTATCTACTGCTTTACTGGGCCAGATAAGTTATTTTCTGTGTTTAATTAGTATAAAGCATAATCTAGATCATTTGAAGTTCTAGCATCAAGTTTTTATTACAAAAGATAACCTAAAAACAGACAAAATTTTTTCAGAATTTTGTCATCTATTATATTTATTTAAATGTTATTTTCATGGTACAATTTGATGTCATGTTTTTTCTAAAATGGATAAAAAACTTATTTTCACATGATTTTTGTCATATCTTCATACTGTTTTTTATTTTAAGGTATTGTTTGTACTCTCGTTGGAAAAACGAGTCTGGGGAAAGAATACCAGCTCTGATGCGCGTGCGAGGCAATTCCTTACAAAGAATAAAACATATTATGAAGCGCGTGTCTAAAGAGAACATAAAGCCACAAGGCCGTTTAATTGGGAAATTATCTCACGCTGCACCAGCGTTTCTGTTTGATTATATGTTACTGCAGGTGATTATAAATATTAAAAATAAAATTTTTACGTAATTAGATATGCATGAAAAAAGTGGTATGTGGCTTGATGTTTAGTAGAAGGAGACGTGTTGTGCTGATTCCACATGTAGAAAGAACAGGGCAGATGATGATGAAGATTTTATTTATCTGCAATGGACTAATGTAATGTATGAATAATGGACATCACCTCAATTTCATATAACGTTAAATGACAATTGGAAGCGATTATTCTGGATATTATGTGTCAGTTGAAACAGGGGGTGTATGCTTACAAGATTTCACCCTAGAATCAAATCAAAGAACTCCGTGTTACTCGGCGAGCCATCCCAAGAAAAAGTTAAATTAATTAAGTTAATAGTTCATAGCAATCATAATTAACAGTTTAAAATAAGCTTTGGTAATAATAGGTTGGGGAAAAAGTAATCCATTTTTTTATATGAACTTCAGGACTTTATGTAACATGCTTCGGATTGTCCGATTTGGGTCAAATATGCACCGTTTTGTTCTATGATTTGTTGTCATTTTAAAGGTAACTTCATAATGCCTCTCTCGTAGAAGTACTGGTCTCTATTTGCAAAAA
>DWLS01006091.1:0-11984 GCA_018246255.1 Pachliopta kotzebuea | reverse complement strand
TCCGCGATGGGGGGCGTCCGGGCCCGGAACTTGTTCCGCGCCGCCATGAACGGACGCCCCCAGGGATCCCTGTCGAGTCTTAACAATAGTAAAATTAGAAGCGACTCACCGATCATCTTAGAGACAAAATAACAGTATTTTTTCCCTCCAAAAATTTAAAATCGAGCTCAAATACGCTTTGGTATGAAAGTCATCAAGATTTGGCAGATATTATAGCTGAACGGTGATATCGTTGTATAATGATACTGTGCAACAAATGTGTCTACAGATCAATTGGATAAACTTTGGTTTAAGAAAAATAACAGATTGATCACGTTTTCAACGGTTGATGAAACTCGTAATATCTATTGATTGGGAAAGTATTGTTGTGAAAATAACAACTTCAAATTGTAACATTAGATGTAAAAGAAATTACATTAATCTTTTACATTGGGTGGTAGGTTTGTTTACCCGGAGATCGTCTAGGTAGGGAGAATCGCAGCTTTTCACCGCCAAACAGTAAAACGCAAACATTGCTACGTTCCGGTAAGCTAGTGAAATTATTGGAGTAATAAGATTTAAAACCTTGTCTTAAGACGACGAGCGCAATGTAGTGCCATGTATATTATCTTAATAAGTTCCACGTTGTTATGGGAAAGCGTATTACTTACTATCAAGTAAACGCCTTACTCGGCTCCTCGCTTATTCGAATAAAAAAATACCGTTACGAAATTATTCTCGTTACTGTTTGCATTTAAAAAAATATAGATAAAATGTCGTATCAGCAAAAACCAAACATAAATAAGTATTACGCTTGTTTACTTTTCTTGTGTACGCGTCTCATCGGAATAAATAATATGATAAATCGCTTTCCATCCTCACATTTTTTGTTTAAATAATTTCATTTTTAATATTATAACGGCATAATATGTCCTTAGGTTATAGAAGGTATATTGCTGCTAACATGTATATAGAAATATTCTAATTTTATGTTTTTAATGAATTTAATTAAACAAAGTTTTAATTGATAATGTTAATGCAAAGCCTAAACACTATTTGAATGGATTACCTTTTTGGTTTCTTTCTACATATAAATAAAATTTTATTAACAGAGAAATGGCATGTTATGCCTCGTAAAATGTATGATAAGAAGAATATTAAATACAGGTTTATAAACATTTGAGTTGAAAGAGGATGTTTTCGTATAGAGATAAGATAACTTCGGCTATGTAATCATGTGGAAATAACCCTCAAATTGTTTTGTTCTTTTGTATTCATGTTGAAATGTAAGGTAACGATTATTAACTTTGACATAGACAATTCCGTTTCCGATTACAATATAATATTATGGTTGGTTGCGTCCTGTTAAAAATTGTTAAACGTCCAGTTTGGAGTAACAATTTGGGTAGACGTAATGTACCATAGAGTTGTCTTAAGAGGACGTTTTTATTACTTTATAGTAATGCGTGAACATTACTCTTTTTGTTTAAAAATCTAGAGCACAAAACCAATACGGCATATATAAAAAGTAGTCAGATAAATCAAGAGCGTCTCCGAATATATTCATCACTTTAAAGTCCGCAACTTGGACGTAGACCCCTCATATGTTAAGAAATCACTAAAGGATACCATATTATGGCTATTACTTACGTCTCTTTGAATATGGAGAAAGCAGTGTGTGACAGTTTTGTTGACAAGCAATGATGGTAAAAAAATTATTACGTCATTTACGTTTTATTTTTGCGTAACATCATTCAGATTCGTTGTCAACATCACGTGATATTAAGGTCAAGTCTTTTAGCCCACTGTCAACAAAAATTTTATAGGATCTTGAAGACAACGAATTATTCAAATCACCAGTCATTTGTAACTAACTAAATTCTTTATAAAGTACCCAAGGTTGAATTAATTTTTTGATTTTGTACTTGCTGTGTTTTGTCCTTGATTATGACGGAATCCGACGGCGCCTGAAGAGGTTGTAGAATTACCTATTTTATTACATCCTCTAATTCTGCTTTTTGCCTGCTTTTAATTTTAAAAGAAAATTCTTATTGTCTTATATAGTTGGTTTAAATTTTAACATTTAATTATGATAATAATAGAAATAGTTGTTTATAGTTACGCTTAATTTATAATTAGTCATTCATATGTATAACAAAAACATATCAACTACCTTTGTGGAAATTATAGATACAAAATTTGTTCAATGCAGTATCAGCTCGCGACTGTTTAGAACAAATAAAAAAAAGTTTCTACAAGTGAAAATACCATTGAAATCGACCCAGCCTTTTCAAAGATTACCTGCAACAAAAAGACAACTTCAATATCTAAAGTTGTAGTTTATGCATTTATATCATATAATATGAGTTATATTATTTATAAAAAACCTTGATATTTTCATATTACAAACAAGCAAACTTTGTGCGTATACACATTTTTCATAATTACAATTGAGTCTCAACAACTTTTATTTCTTGAAAAGAACCTCTTTGAGCAAGTGCTGTAAATAGTTGACAATTAGTTTCGTTACGAGACAAAGGAACAGTTTTAAATTATTTAATTTAATTAGCAACACCTTTCTAGAAAAAGGCTTAGAATTTTTAGGAAGCTAATTGATGGAGAGGACTGCAACTGGTTACCTTTTTTTTGTTTACACGAAGATACGACATGAGCAAGACATTCACTTAATGGTAAATTATACACCTGCCTAAAAGAACATGGTGCTGGTAAGCTTTTGTATTTCTTATTAATTCTCAATTTACTTTGAGACAAAGCTTTGCATATAAAATTATTGTTGAAAGTGTAAGAGGAGATATTAGTTAATTAAATTATCGATAGTTACGTCTTACTTTTCAAAAGTATAAAACAACGAACTGCTAATGAAATATGAAACTTGTTCTGTTACTTTCTTGTATCCGCATTATAACGCTACAGTGCTTTGTTACACATTGGCTCCATTATTAAAAGCAAACAAAAAATTTTCTGCTACAAATGGCTTTTAGAAAAACGTTCTATTTAAATTTCAGTAATTTATTAATTTTCAAACTTATATAAGATATAATGGACAACGTGGTAGTCTTAAAATAAACTAAAGTTAACAAAAATGTCGCCGTAGTAAAGTGTTTCGAATTGCAACGAAGTAATTTAAGTTTTCCTACATGATCTTAGGAACTTTCATGCACCTGTTTACCTAGGTAGAACTTTGCTGATGTAGTCAAATTACAAATATATAGTTTAGCAAGTATTACATTAGATTTACATATATTGTCCCATGCGTTCGTGTGTTTTTATTCGACGAAGCCACGAGGAAGGCGTTCACCAGATGATAAGTGATGCACTTGCCTATTATAACGCGGCGCTGGTTCATATGGTATGTACAGCACCACATTGTGCTCTCCGCCTTGTGATATAAGGTACTATAACTCATTACTCCAGTAATTTTCTCCATGATATAGGTAATTGCCGACCTCCCTCCGAGTCTTTAAAGCGGGATATATTATATACCAAATGAAACTCCTTTTTTGAACCAGTTGTGGCCAGTCGTGTTTCTATGTTAATACGTTTTAGGCAACTTTTTGGTGATACCCTACTTTTTTAACAAGAGTCTGTTGGAGTTTGATGTTATCTCCAAGTGTTATAAAATCGAAAAAAAGGCGGTCTCGATGAAGTTCTATTAGCTGCTTCGGTATAATGTGGGCTTTCTATGAAAAAGTGGTAAAGATTACATAATGTTAATGCAATATTTAAAATATGTCTTAAAACTGAAAAGTAATGATGCGGATAAAATTTGGTAATGAGTTTCAAATAATGGTCGCATAGTTTATAGCATACAGTGAAAATTTTTATTTGAATTTAATACGATTGTAATAAAGCAAGAAATATATAATGCTAACAAATACGAAATTAAAGAATCAAGCGAAGTGGTTTTAATGTTTTCCTCTATAAAAAATTAAACGTTCGCTATAAACTCAGCATTATGCTTAAAAACATAACTGATTTCGGTGAACGGTATTTGAAATGCTGAATGAAACAGACGCCATTGAAAACTTTTAAAGCACTTAAATCTCAGATAGATTGCGAACCAAGTAGTGCTTCGTATAATAGCTTGAAAAGAACAAACAGTTGTAACTCAAATATTTTGCTTAATGTTTGAGTAGAAGTAGTTTAGCCACTACAATGACGATAATTTTGAACTTTTTGATCAAATTATATCAAATGTTCTCGGAGAAATTTCCGATGATTAGGCAAGTTAAAATAAGCAGACAAAAAAATAGCTTTTAAATGAAAACTTTTTCTACTTTTTTATTGTACTTCACCCACGTAGTAGTAACTTTGTTATACTTATTCTGTATATATGCGGCTGTTTTATAAGCAATTGTTACGGATTAAGTTACGTTAGTCAAGTTTTTTTCTCAACTTCTCCCTGATTTTATTATTCAAGGTTATTTATTAACTACTATTATCATTTATACTATTTACAATATACAATCATAGATTGCATATGGTAATTTTTGTAATTAGGCTTACAACTGTTGCAATCAGTCTTTAATGTAGTGACTATTACAGAATTAGTAGATATCTCCAAATAATTATTGTTATATCCTTTCATACATTTTTCATATAGCTTCCTTAAATAATTAAGCCATTTGTCACACTGGCGATATAATTTATTTGAGACCGCAACATGTTAAACTGTTGGCTTATTTTGCATTATAATGTATAATTGATAGGTACGACCGCGGCGCCTGTCTTCCACCATAGAATAAGTAGTATACAAACATTACTGTCTTCCGGTTTGAAGGCAGGTATATCTTGTGAAATAACTTGAGTAACGAGAGAATATCTTGTGCCTTCGGTGACTAGCGCAGTGTATAACTACCGCCACCATTTTGTTGAAAAAAAATCGAAAGCACGAAACTATTTTTATGTCGATTTTTAATGAAACGACGACCTGAGTTTGACATAAATAATTTCAGCTTGCTGATTTGTCAAACAATCGTGTTATTGCAACAAAATATTAATTTTAGTTCACTTCATTCCGATCTGCCTAATGCAACAATGGAAAAGAGAAATTTCGCTTTCTCATTAAACGCGTTGACGTCTTAACGGACGACAAATGTTGCGAACAAATTTGAAACTGTTTCTTTTTCATTAATTTTGTTTACTACTAACAAATTCTTGCTTAAACTTCATATCAAACTATCATATACATGTTTAACACACATAAATAATTAGGTATTCTACATTTATTTTCTATACAATTCATTTTAGTTGTATGCTAACAAAAAGGAGACTTCGAACTTCACCCTTACTTAAATTTTTTTTTTTTTTCGGGTGATGTCGATGCTTTCGGCCGCTATTATGGCCGTGAAAGCTTCATCGGACCCTGCGCTCGCGGATCCGGACTCCGTACTCCGGTACGTGAAGTAGTTTTTAAACTATTCTAAGCACATACATCCAGTACCGCTGCAAGCTATGAATTGAAAGGGAATTTAGCAGTTAATTTGCCTTGAAATAGCAAAAGTCTCGACAAAAAGGGGTCACTAGCGGAACATGCAATTACTTTTCAACCCCCGATCTCTATGTATGTCTATAACCTATGTTATAGACCACACGGCCCAACCCTCACCAGTGCTATGTCCAATAAGTTAATATCATTAAAACCTGGTCATCTTTAATGTAATGTGATTTTAAAAGGACTGTCTTAAAAACAATTAATATAATATTTTTTATTAACATAAGAAATTAATTATTTAGATATATAATATAAAATATTAAATTTTATTTTATTAGGTAATATTCTGCATACTACACATATTTTACGTTTTTATTGTGTTTTAGTGTGTTCTGTTTTAAAGATCGTTTTGAGCTAGTAAAATTGCTGTGGGGTAGCAAGATTTAGCACCACATGTCTCTAGCCTTTGAGCGCAATGTGGTGCAGTGTATGTCATATTAACCAACATTATGTTTTTACGGGATAGAGGATTATAAAATGAAAGTAATAACTTTCGTTAATTAGTAAAATCCTCATTTTCCTACCAAAGGTAGGTAACGAACTATGTTTTTTATAAAGCTTCCAATGATCAGAAAAAGATTAAGTACTATATATGTGGGTGTTCGATACTGTGATGATGTAAAATTAAACCATTCGTTTCGCATACTGCGGTCTCTAATAAATTAAACCATGGGTGTGATAAATTGCGCAATTACGACTTTCATCGGCGTATTTTGCTAAAATTATGCTGCAAAGTATAATCGAATGGTCATATTCATGTTATTAAATAAATCTAACATAAAAGATTAATTATTCGAACATTTATACACATATGCACGGCCCTGGTTTTTTGTAACATTATTGTATTCATTTCGTATAATAACCTCTAGCAATTTCTTCAATTATAATAACGTTCCTATCGCTTTACAGGTGTTCGTAGTGGTGTTAGGGTCAGATCATGGTAAACGATCCTTTTCACGAGTATGTAAAAAAAACCAGCAGTTACAAAGGAGTGGGTCACTATAACTATCCTCCGAAATCGAAACTTAGGACATCTGTGTTACAAGGTTAGTTTGCCACTGATTGTGTCTTACTATCATTCATAGACTTATCATTCATAGATCATCTTATATAACAAAAAAAAATTTTCTTTTTACAAAAGAAAATTTTTACATTATTGTAAATTTTATAATTAATACAGAATCGTATAACACAGTAAAGATATTAATATACGTAGTATAATATTTAGCTAAAGTCAAGGTTAAATATGTAATAACATAAATCAAGAATAGCGTTTTAGTAATTAGATTTGTCTAGAATACAAATTAAGGTCCTAATTGATAGTTAATATTCAAAAGATGCTACCACAGTTTGACTACTAAATTTATTGTAATAAATGTTTTCACTGTTATATTTAGACTATAACTAAGACATTCATTATAACATTAAAATTATAAAATACATGTTGCTAATCTGCTGAAAGTTTTATTCTCGTATATTGAATAAAAGTAGAGGATTTCATGGTTCCGAAATTTTCATTGAAATTTCTTTTTTCACAGAAAAGCACAAGCATCACAGATTAAAAATATACAAACATACATCCAGATGTAAGCTTTTATAACCACTGGGAGTTTTAGATACTTGCTTTTTTTAGTCATAACAATTTTTTTTATTATTAAATATTTATTGTAAATAAGTTATTATAAAAATAGGACAGTGCGATGATTACTGATACAGATAGGCATGAATTTAATATAACGAAATACAGTTTAAGCTATTAGATACTTCACGTATTTGAGATTTATAAAATTGTCATTAATATCACATCTTGTTTTATTGTAGTAAAAGCTGCAGTTGTTTAATTAATTTATTAAATATCAAGATTTTATTATAAAACAAATAATAATGAAATAAGCAATTTTAAATAAACCTGTTTAATGCATGTTGTGGTGTCAATAAATTAAGCAATGGATGTGATAAACGATACGATACAGTCATGATTTTCACTGACGGAAGTGTGAAAATTATGCCATGGATCAGTAATCGATATATATGTATATGTATCAGTGAATCTTACTAATATAATGTTTATAAAACTAAACCTCATAGCCGAATTTAGGAGATGTAATAGAATTCTTGTGATAACATTATTAAAGATTAATTTCCATATGAAGCGTTTAGAGTTCGTTAATTAAGAATAGGAATAAGAAGGATAAGTTTAATAAAATGGTTAAAAATAGAAGATATGCTTGAAACATTTTGAGAAGTGGTCAAATAACAATAATTTCTTAATGCGTCCTATATGCATATAAACCTGCCTACCACATGTAGTTATGATTTACATGTGCTATTTCTACAAAGGAAAAAAATACATCACTAGGTTTTACTTATAAACATAGCTTTTATAAAGAGTAAATTTATAAAAAAATTATATGATTAAGAAGCAAAATAGACAAAATATTAAATTCAAACTGTGATAACTTGTACCTAACGTAGTACAGACGTTAGTGAAGAAAGTTATCTTAAGCTGTCAAATTATGACAACCTTTTCCAATAATTTGAACAATGTTATACAAAACCAATTTTTGTGTGTAAAAATTACTAAGTTAATAACTATATTTTTTAATATGTCACATTGTAATTTAACAAGATAGGACAATTTCTATTTTAATATTATAAACATCAGTCTTTGTTTGAGCCTAAACATTCAAAAGTATGAAACAAACAACACTCAGAAGCATGAAAGTTTTTCCGCTGTTTTACAATTTCTAGAACCCGTCATTAATCAAATTTATTGAATTTTTTTTTATCAATGAATAGAAGAATTAGCTTAATTTATTTAATGAAGGTTTTATTTTAAATTGAATGAGTTTTGTGTAGGGAAAGTTTGAAAGCCTCCATTCACAGCGACTATCTCGAGCCGTGTCGGTCTTCGCACTGAAATTCAATTTAGTGCTGTGCTCTGACAAGTATTTAGCGAGATTCAGTTGGACCGAGCTTTGTGTAACGTTCAAAGTAATTCTCAGATAGAGTTCAACTCTAATCGAAACTTCACAGTCAAGTTCGTGAAGTAAAATTTTAATTTACCTTCGTACGTTATCAGGGACAAATATAAGCCTCCTAGGCATGAATTATTGGGCTAATGATTATTCAAGCTCTTTTTTTAATATGAAACTTAATTGATTAATATATCAGTAATTGAGCTTTTAGTCAAGGAAATTTCGAATATTGCTATTGATTTAAAAACTAGTACAAAAAAATTATTACTTGATCAGTTGTAACGACGCTTGACTAAAGAATTACTTTTTGAGGTTTGAGATAATAAGAATTAATTAAGTGTAACAATCTCAAATTGCTTTGGTGGCGCAGTGACTAACTGCTTGTTTTCCAACATTAATCCTGGTTCGTATGATAGAACTTTTTAAAACAGGCTTAACAATTACACTTATATTGTAAGTTTGCCGCAATAACAGCATCGCTATGGTCCGGCTGTGCCATGAAAACCAGAGTATTGTGGACAAACACGCTTTGACTTTCACGGCTTCGTTCAATAACATATGATAGTGAGGAAAGGTGTGAGTAATAAGTTCCTAATACAAACAAACTACAACACGTTCATTTTAAACAATATTTATGAATATTAAATTAACCAAAATGGAAGTAAAAACAATGCGTTAAGTAATGTTATATTTCAGGCAACGTAGACAATAAATAAATAAGTTAGCTGTGAATGCTTTCACACCTCGCTAAAGATTATTAAAAATTTACATGCGCTAAAAGTGTGACATATTCGTAAAGCAATGTTAAGTGACAAAGACAACGGAATACATATAAAATTTTGCTTATACAACTTTTGAATATTATTGTTCATAAATTAACATACAACCGTAATGGGCAATGAAAGCATTAGTGTTTAGTATATCATTTATATTTATGCTTTATATTCTAACTTTTAATCAGGATCCACAATACAAATATTGAACCACTGTGCCACGGAAACAGAAAAAATTGTGAGAAAAACTAATAAATTTTTTAAAAAGAAAGTGTTCCAAACCCGACTTAGTTCTAGTTGAAACGATATTTTTCATTTAGTGAAGTAAATTATTTGAAATGAAGATTTATTTTAAAACCCTTCGTAGAGAAAAGTCCCTGTAGTAACATATTTTTCAGTTCCTTTATTAATTGTGAATGGATTACTTCTCTTTTAATATTATTATTATAGTATATCTAAAAAGCAATAAATTTATAATAAACACACGTTTAACTACTAAGGTCGTAGGTAATTTTCCCTTCCTATTTAAAATAAAGTAAATAAACAACAGGCATATAAAACTGAGAACGGCAAAGTATAGTTTAACTTTGCACATATTTTATTTCTATTATACCCACTACTTGCGGCCGCTTTTCAAATAAATAGTTCTTGTTTCTAGTGTCTGTGCATCGAAGTTGCATAATTTGTATCAGTACTTTACTATCACTTAAATTTAATCGAGTTTTAAAAAATAAGTTTAAACTAACCATGTTTAAATTAGGTTTAACAGTTAATCTAAACAAAAAGAAATTGCATCAGATTTAAACCTTTTTAAAGATGCTTGATTGAGCATCAATTTATGAATAAAAGAAAATGTTGCTGGACAGGAAATATTTTGAAGAAACGTAATTTTAAAAATTCGTCGGTTTTTTTAAAAACAACGATTAACAAACAAACAAAAAAGGCTAATTCAGGAATACCACTGCTACTAAAGAATCAATTTTCTGTGTTTCATCCCCGCTATACATACTCGTATATAATATTTGAACTCAATTACAAATGGAACAAATAGCTGCGAGTTTTGTGCTTTACTTTGACTCATTTGTTAACTGTCAGAAACTGCTTCCGTTGTAGTTTCATTTAGTAAAAACGTTTATAAGTGTTACACCAACCAATTTTAAAAGTAAACCTCAGTCGGCATTTATAATATCATCGCACGAATTTATAACTCATTCTGTTATTAATCTAATAAATTCAATATCCGTTTCTTTAAAGAAATTATTTACGAAATAAATACAACTGGAAGAGGTTTTTAAACAGCAAAGTAGACTCTTTGATCTGTATTCTTCTAATAAAGTTGTTATGTACTCTAACAGTAATAAAATACTGAAAAGGTATTTATTTAATTTCATTCTGATTATCTATAGGGTTATTGAAGTATAAATACAAATGTTGATCATTCCAATCTAATCATTATGCTTCTGTATGTAGTTACATTACAAGGACAACGATATTTTACATAATTGTACTAGTGCAGTACAGTAAATGAAATGCAATTTTATGTGAAGGTTTTATAATAGTAACATATTATTTGCGTATTTAAATACAGCAATAAAATTCATCCAATGTAGTAGATGTATGTGTAACACAGAAAATATTATTTTGCAAATATGGTGTAAATAACAAAATAATTATTTCGTTTTGTCACTTAATTAATAATTTATATAGATATAATAATATCAGTTTCAAACATGTGCGTTATCCCAATAGTCTGTGCGAAACTAGCAAAGTTGCTGAAACAGTTATGACAGATAACAAATAGGTCAGTACGGAGTTTGCTATATCCGCGTTCAATAATGAAATGCAAGCAAGTTTCAAACTATTTTAATTAAATTTTTTCAGAATATTTCTATTTTCGTTATGCATAAATCTAAACAAATAAAAAAAAATCTCTGCAGGTGGTGACAAAATAATTTTTTTATTGACAAAAGGTCTAGTTCATAATAACCAAGCGCTTATTAATAAGCTGCAATATTGTACTCCTTCTCAGTTATGTAAAGAACTTATAGTATGTAGATAGTTTTTAAGGACTAATTCTAATTCCTTAACCATTCTTTAGCAATTTCGTTATTTAATAATGGTAACATTGCAGTAGGCGGTAGGATTATAAACAAAGCTGCAAGGCACACGATTGTGTTTTATTTGTATACATATACAGAGATTAATAAAATAGGAGTGTATGTTCATAATATGAAAATTACTTAAGTAAAGTAAGAACAGCAAAGGAGAGGAACAACTTGCCGGCGTCAGTGTTCCCGTCCAAATACAATATGGGCGTTTTTAAGAAAAGAGTGCATAAGCACCTACTAGGTTAATGCGCTTTACCATCATAAACCACATCATCATTTAACACCAGGTGGGATCGTGGTCAAGCATTGACCCGTAACTAATAAAAAAAAAATTTTTGGGCTGTAAGAATGAACACCAACATGAAATCGCAGTACGATGTACTTTAATCGAATCATCATTCTGTATAGTCACTAGCAAAGACATTAAAACGATTTCAGAAAAAATGGCAAAAGTCATAGCCAAGTTATTAAACACTAGTCTAGAAACAGGATGTTTTCCGTCTGAACTAAAAGTAGGGCTAATACGACCCATATATAAAAGTGGACGTCACAACGATTATAACAACTACCGACCAATCACGATACTACCGGTCATTGAAAAAATTTTAGAAAAATGTGTTAGCGAGCAAAT
>DWLS01006090.1:0-11986 GCA_018246255.1 Pachliopta kotzebuea | reverse complement strand
CAAAGTTTGACAGCTCTCACAGTAAAAGATTCGTTATAGCGTCTTGAAGAATGAAGCGGCGTTTTGAGAAGAAGAGAACTTCCTTTCTGTTTCCTCAAATTTTTGTATTTACTTTCACAAACGATGTATTCCTCTACAGTTAAGTTATATATGTGTAATTTGTTTAATTTTACGTTATACTAATAGATGTCCAATTTTAATACATTTCTTTAATGGTATGTATGATGACTACTGGCGATAGACTTTTTGAAAAAGATTAGAAACAACCAAACGGCAACGGAAAGAGTTATCCTCGAACATCGTATCTGTGAAATCTATTCCGAGGAGATCTGTGGAAGAACTAAGATCGTCTGACTAACCATTAAAGATTGTTAGACTTATGTGGCAATGTGTAGCGCACACTGTTGAGGGACTGAAAGAACAGTAAGAACCTAAATTAGCGGAATTTGGACTTATTAAAAGTCCAAGGAAACCACTGGATGCGGACATGGAGAAATGGATCGAATGGGAATCTTTTGGACATAGTCCAACAATAGGCGACTATCGAATGATGATTGATTGACATGTGATTAATCATATAAATGAATAGATCATTTGCTTCTAGCCAATTAGTCTCTTACCTAATACCAATGAAGTGCGTTAATTTAGATCCGGTAATAATAATTGTGTATTTTGTTTGATGGTGCAGTTTTTTCTAATCTGTCTATCTAACTACTGGATCACAAATTATAACGACAGACTTCAAAAAATCATTACAAAAAACTTCTAAACTTTTTTATTATGCATAGCCTAAAATCATTTCTGATACGCTGTTTCTTACTAGTTCATATTCTTTGGCCTCTCATAATTATATACCTTAATTAAGCATCAGTTAAGACTGGTCTACTATTCAGAAAAATTGAGATACACAAATACTTTTCACTTCGCGTCTTAATTAAAACAGCATTGAAACAAGTGATCACTGAGTCACTGACACAGTTTCTTTTCGCAGGCGTTTTAATTAAAATATTCTGTAGCGATACATTAAATGTTTCATACGTGGCCGTAGGGGCAGATGAGTGGAGTATCTCCCTTTCCTGTTTAGACTTAACTAACTCGCAAATTTAAAGGCCAGTTCACACGTCGCTTTCCTGGTCAACATTTCCCACCCGCTGACTGCATTTCACGCCAACTAGGCAGCCTAACAGGCTCCGATACGGTCACAGGGTAGCCGGCGATCAGTGTGATCGTTCAGCTCGAGAATTTTACACTTTACGCCTGTTAGGCCTATCAGGTGCGGGCCCTTTGTACGTACGCCGCCGAAGGGGCGAAGTATAATTATTTGAAAAATTACCATATCGATGTTGTAATGAATTTTTTTAAATATTATCCACCAGTACCTTCACACCTTCACAGTTTCACCACTTCTCTACTTTAATACAACTGTATTATGAAATACATGATCTTGATAAAGCGCTTACTCGTTTATTCATTAGTCTAATATCTTCTCAACACTTTCCTGATGAAAAGACCTGAGTCCCCTGAATAAATTCGAATGAAATTATTTACAAGGTAGATTTGATTATTTAATACCAAACAAATTGATTAGTTAAGTTTTTCTCATCTAAGCTATAACTTTCAATAAGGACAAATGTTTAATCAGGTAGGGCGTAGACACGATATTTAATAGTACAAAATTTGACCGCAAATAATAGGCCGTCGGCTCCGTGGTCCGCATACCCAGCAACATATAAGGTCTATAAGTCGCAAACAACTTATCAGATCATCATCAGAGAATATTTGTACTGTTCCTACATGGTAGCATTTTTTTTAAAATACTCGTTTCTCTGCAAAATTGGACAGGAAATTTTACTGTCTCCTATTCTTCCTTCTTCTTTTCTTTACAACTTCCTTCTATTTTTCTTCTTATGCATATGATATTTTTGTTCTCCTATTTCTTTTACATTTCTTCCTTTCTGTCACCCTTAATATACACTATCGACGTTTCAAATATAAACAGTCTACTTTATGTTACCACTGCTGGATACATAATAGATCTATCACGAAGATCCCATACGGATTTTTGGATGTCATATATACAGGAAAACGATTTGATTTGACTTTTCACAAACTTCTCTTCATTGAAATATCAATGACATTGACGTGGCAAATTTTTCAATTAATAGATTTGTTGCAACAAATTGTAACTTGCTTCGCATACAACAATTTACTATGACAACTAATTCAGTTAGATGTTACTCCGAGGTAAGAGATTACAGGAAATCAAACTGCTTATTTGGTGCTCGTGGTATACGCGACGTATGGATGTGCCTGTAGGGAGCCGTCAGCGCGCATAAATCCAATCAGTGGGTCGAAGAGACCCGTAGCGATGTTTACGCCTGCCCGCCGTACCCCGGTACGAGCGTGCTTATGTATGTTGCTCGCAATATGCCGAATGCATTGATGCAGCGGACTGGCTAGGGTTGGCTGCTGATATTCTCATATCTTTGACTCTATTCAAAATTACTGGTAATAGGTCTCTGTTGCTGGAGAGTGTCTAGGTACCACCGCAGCTCCTGCAGCAGCCGACAAATAGAAATGTCCAAATATTACTGTATAGCGATTTAAAAGGAGTTGTAAGCTAATGAAATCACTTAGGTAACTAGACTTAATACCTTATGTCTCTTATACTTAGTACATCATCTTAACCATTGCCACGTTATTACGAGCAAGCGAATCACTTACCATCAAGTGAAAGCCTTATTCGTCTCGTCGAAAATGAATTGTCGTGATGATGAACTAAATTTACAAATTCCGGGGAATCTTTCTAAGAATCAAAAACATGTTTGTAATCTAAAACATCTTTATAAATATTTTAGCATGTTTCTGACTTTTTAAACTAATATAAAAAATCGCTTCAGAAATAATTGTGTAAGAATCTACTAATGTACTAGAGAGTCCTTTACAAGAGTCAAGTAAGATTTATTATTAACTGATTTAATTATATAATCTCTAAATTATAAGATTGTTATTGACATTGTTGTACATCAAAGGTTGTAAAGGATCCCACACAACAACTCATGAGATCTTAGCCATCTTCATCAGCTCCCATGGCACCATGCTAATCAACAAAGGAAGCTCTGGGTCCCAATAATCCTTATTGGGCCTGAGGAGGGAAAACAGCCCAACTCCCCTAATATTGGGGATAGCTTAGATCCATCAGTCGAAGTCTATCAGTTGACGATGAAACACTATTTTAAAGACTTATTTTTTACTAAGCTTTGATATCATTATTCATTAAAATCCAATTAATGGTGGTTGTTGTACTGTGAATACGTTTCTAGCTGTCTTGACATTTAATTAAAAGATACAGATTATTATTACGTTTTGCTAAATATACAGTAAGTTAAACATTTCTAAAAAAGCTTCTTAATTACAGCTGCAGTTATTATTAGCAATGTGATTAAATTTAATCATTTTATGTAGTCACTTTCGCTTTGACAAATTTCGGCTTGTTATTTATTTGTGATGTTTGAATTTAAAGTGAATTAATTTTGTGAAAGTTATTTCTTTTAATGTGTGTTTAAGTAATTATTATTTGATATGCGTGTCGGTAGCCCTACAGCATAGGGAGGCAGGTACCGTGGCGAAGTCATTAGCAGTAATGGCTGATCCACTGCGCCGTCAGATTTAGTGCGGTTATCTGTATACACGACGTGCATATGCAGCTGTGCTAAGATAAATGCTATTTACGCGTTGTTCCAGCATCACATTTGGATTAAAAAAAAAGTATGATATGAAAGAGTTATTATTCAAAGATTTTTCTTAATTACAGACAGGAAAAAATAGACTGAATGGTTTTTAATTACATTTTTAGTTACAGTGAACACACATCTCTACATTTCTGTATCTGTTTTATTACAATTGTTGAGTACTTTTAAATCAGTTACTTAGTAATGCTTTTTTTAATATTTTAAAGTTAGTAGTAAACTTATTTTTGTTAAAGTAACTTAAGTTTTAATATTTTTTTTCACTTCTTGCCGAATTTGCGAAATTCCATTCAATCGCTTTAGAGTTACTGTTTAATATAAAAATGATGTTCATCACACCTATATGAGTAAAAGGTCTTGATTTATTCCTTATAAAGTCCTGATTTTCATAATTGGTAACGCTGAGCTGATATTAATAAAATGTATAATTCAGTTAAAATTTTTAGTCATTTTATTTCAAACCACTGCCCGCTTAGTAAAAGAACGTTTCTTAAAATTCATACCAAAATATAACAATTTAAAAGGGTCGAGATCTCCATACGCGCTATCCCTCCCCATGGGGTGGGGGTGGGGGTGGGATACTTGGGTAACTCGAGCCATAACCGTATTTCACCCATGTCATAAAAACTAAGAAACATTGTGCCGCAAAGTATTATAATAAGAATTCTGCCACTGCCACACTGTTGGCTACGAGATTTATTTGAGATATTACGTATTAAACTGTTTTACTTATTATTTGATTTAAAACATTCAACGGTTTTTTTTTTATATTTACATTCATTTACATCACTTACACTTGAGTATATCTAAATGGATTTCTTATCTACAAATCAACGTCATAATCTTAACAGTAATTATTGATATTATCGTTATTTCAAACACTAATGTTCATTACCACATATTTTACTAGATAAGCTTCTTATGTGAGATAGCGAACAGATTTATTATTACACTGGTAACAGGAATTAAGAAAACTGCTCTCTCTTTTTCTTGGCTTATTTCCTTCTCAATAGCCTTACGCTCGTATTTTAAGGGTGTTAGTTCAAAATTTATAAGGCCACAGCTGGGACTTGTGGCTCACTCATACTAGAATATAATTGTGTTCTACTTCACGGGAAGTTTTCAGTAAACTGTTATCAAACTTGAACCTTTTTTAGTTATAAAACACAAAATTTTAATTCACTAACAAAATATATTAACTCTTTCATATCCCTACTTGTATTTGATATTGTGTTGTATGTCTTTATATATTGTTATGTTTATATGTGACTGTGTTATGTAGCAAAAAGATAACTACAGATACCGTTAGTGAATATAAAGCAGCATTAGGTTTATGTTTTCTAGTTTGCAAATGCACAGGATATATTTATCAATAACTTTAAGACATTCGCGTTTCCATTGCAGTTCCGATTTAAATTCGACAACAATACTAAAAGTTCCCCCTCCGTATTCTTACGGGCTGAATGTTTCCTCCCTCAAAATAGTTTAGAATTTCCTCTCGACCCGTTCACCCGCCCTCCCTACATACATGCAAATCATCCGGCATCCCTCGCCTCTACCATCTTTTACGATCGTTATACTATTTTGGCTATTCTTTTTATAAATGCTCACATCGAAACGAGCGGTACGAACTAGTTTAACATTCAGCTCTATGATCTTAAAGTTTATTTAAGTTAAATAAAAGAAAATTGACAATAGTCTAAATAAAACATAGAATTATTAAAGATCAAACTATTTTCTTTTATGAAGACAAACACCGAATTTAATCTAATTTAAAAATTCCTAATTAATTTTCTTATTAGTACTAGCACTCAAATTATTAGAGCAGGCATCAAAACTTGCTATATATTCCCGCTGCAGCAGAGATGCTGCTAAATCTGTGTCATTATAAGCTGAATGTAGAACATCTTTTCAGTAAAAAGAAAAAGAATTTCCATTATTATTTATAATAAAAATAAAGATAGAAACCTCCTTTATAACTAAGTGGTGATTCTACATTCCATGTAGACTTCTAGGTAACTTTTCTATTACTAAAGACGTTCCACTCCTAACAATGTCCTAAGAAAATATAATTTCAGATTCGTAGAAGAAAACTCATTCGCATAGTAGTTTAGAATTTTTTAAGTATTTATTAGTATGTTTCCATGTTTTCCTAAGTATAAATATTCTCTCATAATAGTCTAATGAAGGGCGTCATTCATAATATTTTTTTTATCAGGTTAACAATATTTCTAAGTCCTATTTTCTCATGACTGAGGGTCGTGGTCATGTGTAGTGAACCACACAACGATTTCCTTGTCAGTTATAATGGAGTGGAGTTGCCATTGCCTTCTCCATTTCACATACTAGTCCGACCACGGATGGTCATCACATAGATATGTAGGTTTCCTCACAATGTTTTCCTTCACCGTCAAAGCGCGTGATATTAGCTGGTGTTATACTAACTGCACATAAATTGAATAATTCATTGGTGCAGGCCGGATTCGAACCCGGTACTTTCAAGGAAATTACTATTTTTACAATACTTCAAGGAATTTAATTATGAAGGTTAATAAAGTTTTTATTATACATCAGTATATATATTGGCGGTGTAAGGGGTCCCATACACGAGAACCAAGCTTTCTTGAGCTGCTCGTGGTGCATCTTCATCAAGATGAGCTGGCTGCCGACTAACCTGCATTAGGCCAGCGTGGTGGAAGACAGTCCAACTCCTTTTACTATTGGGAGAGACCTATGTCCAGCAGAGATCGCCTGTCGGCTGATGAAGACGAGTAGTTAAGGGTATTTAATTTTAAACGATTTAACGACGAATTCGATAGTGTAAATTACATTACATTGCGCTCGTTGCCTTGTGACATAAATTGTTGTTTCGTTACCCCAGTAATTTCTCTAGCATACAGCGATCTAAACCAGTAATATTTGTACAGTGCTGTTTGTCAGCTGCTATAATAGCTGCGGCGGTACCTAACCAGACGGTGTAGGCCTATGTCCAGCAGTGGACGTATATCGGCTGATGAAAATTTGTACATTAAGTATTACTTGGCAGACAAAATTTTCCAAAAAGTTAAGCTCAAGTAACCAAAACCAGTCTAGTGAATAGTACGTCTTTAATTTTAAAGAATAAGTTTTATATTTATGTATGTTATGATTGATTTAATATCGCGTAATAAATTTTAACTTATCGGGTTATACGTAACGGAACAACTTTTCCCATATATCCCGGCGTGACACCAATTTGTGACAACATTGGGTCGTAAATAACGTCCTCATTAGCATACGAACACACCGCCGCTGGAACCGTCCCATATACCGGCAGCAGTCCACATCTGCCAACTATCTGCAAGAAAGCGTTTATTTCATTCTAATTTGTATACCCATTCTTGTCTCGCACGCCGGGAAACCGACCGAGCGTGCCGATGGGCGGGACCTGCGTACCGGCCAAAATAAAATGACCCGTGGAAAATCGCACACAGGCTCCGTTCCCATCGCATTTATATGGCAAACGGGAGACGGGGCGGTTCTATCTAATTTGGCCGCGCTATATATCGCCTGAGTGCACATTGGCTGATTTAGACCACGCCTACTTGGAAATGCATTTCCAAGATTGCTATGCAGATGCTGCGCCGTGTAAGTACAACGAATCTGGGAAGTTTCGTACGGATTTAGAAGGAGGTGGATTTTTGCAGGGTACAGTTTTTAGGTTAATTGCAGACGGAGACGCAGACAGTGCATTCAGCATTCGAATCGTTACTAAGTTTTTGTCCTGATGTTATTCTCTTCATATAGATTAAAATATTCCTCGCTTTAAAAAGTATCAAACGAATTGTATTTGAGTCCAAATTTTTGGGCCTCTAAATGATAACATTAAAAAGAAAAGATCTTTTTAATCATGATGATTTAAATAGGAATAATGTGCCTATTAATGATATTTTCATTATATCACTACAATAAAACTTCAGCTTATCTTATCTTAGAACTTACGGTAAACAAATACAAACTTCCTCTTGCTTTCTATTAAAATAGAAGTCTAACTAATAACAAGAATAGAAATCATAAGTAGCAATTTTCTCAGGAAGAAACATTGAAGAGGTTTCCAAACAATCCTATTTCAACACTTTTTTATATTTTATGAACTGAATTCTAAGCTTGAAGAAAGTCAAACAAAAGTATTTCAATGCTGCACTTTTTAGAGGGTGAAGTCAAGAAATGGAGGTAAACAAATTTTTTTATTATTTCCTTCAGATCTTCCATTTTAACAATAAAAAGGAACCTAAAAATGGTATAATTTATAAAACCTAACATTTGACCCTATCTCTAACACCGTTTACTTTAATTAAGGGTGTAAGGGTTTCCACAAAACAAATCATGGGACCCAAGTCAACCTCACTTACTCGTGATGCATTCAGCTAATCAACAAAGGAGGCTCTGACTTCCCAACTCGCATTGAACCTGCATGGTGGAATGTGGCATATATTCTCCTAATATAGGGGAATGACAATTTCCAGAGAACGTATATCGGCTGATGATTATGAAATTAAGAGTCCGTAATAGCGATTCCGTAGAAGTCGCATCTGTCGAAGCTGTTACTCGAGTAACTTGATTATTTTCCTATACGAAGCGATATTTAAACATCATCATCATTAGCCTTTTCCAATCCACTGCTGGCTATAGACCGTCCCCAATGTGTTCCATCAAATGCGGTCCTTAGATTTTTGCATCCACTTACTTCCGACCTCTCTTATTGTGTCGTCGGTCCATCTAGAAAAAGATACTATGGGCCTATGAGTATGTTTACACGAATACATATTTTATTAACATATAATATATTCATAGAAACAATTATTCAAGCTGCGTTTCATTACGTAGTGATGTTATTGTGAGTGAACTCGACTGTGCAACATAATTTGAGCAAGACCGTACATGGGGGGCTTACGGGCGTGCGTAACGAAATGCTCACGCAAATCGCATCAGTGCAGCGTTGTGTGCTGCACATCTGTTGCCTGGCTTATGAACTTAACTGCAGCCGACGTATCAATCTATATATACTAGTTAAAATCATCCGATTATATGAATCCGTGTTAGATTAATCTCATCAACTCCATTTTTCGATAACAAGGAGCGAACTGTTCGCCTTCAAATTGCGAATATCATAATGATATTACTTTACTTATCAATGATATATTATATATTAAAGTGGCATTTGCCTATTTATTGTGGTCTCTGGGGGAAGTCAGGGTTATGAGGGATTTATACCCACTAAAGCGCATTCCAGGGAGAGCTGCTGCTATCCCCAGCATAAAAAGTATGCTACTACAAAATACGAGACCACTTCGTATTTTCGTCCGACCCGGGCTCACTTTATGGGTATTGAAGACCCTCAGCCTCAAAACTCGCGACCCCAAAACTCTTTCAGGTACCTTCTACGACAGGGAGGGCTTACCTTAGTCCTGTATTTGGCAGACTAGCAAAAAAATCTATTAAAAGCTATAGTCTAATTATTCTTTTTTAATTATAGTATAAACCAGTGCTTCAAGCTTTCGTCTAATGATAAGCAGAGAGAGTCTTTGATGAAAACATATTAGTCCTGAAGAAGCATTTTCTCTCATAAACAGTACCTTATAATATCCGTGTGGGAACTGTGATGCTAGTAGACTTTTCCATTTCTTTATTATTTGCATTTGCAATGAGAACGAAAGCTAAGAACTTTACTTGCTGGGAAATGTGTATCATTTTTTTTTGGGAGCTTTTAATTTATGTTGGTTATGTCGGCTCTATAGTACTCTAAACTACTTTACACACCAAAGCTGGATTATAACTACAAAATATTTTTATATAATTTTACTGAAGACTTATGTATCGTAATTACTTATAAAATATGTACATGACAGTTAGATTTTGATTTAAAATTTACCGCATCAATTATTATATTAAAGAAAACTTTCATATCATCAGCCAAATTACATCAGTAGATGACTTTGAAATAGTCTTTAAAAATTATTTGTGAAACTTCCACAAGGAACACATAATTCAGTAACCATATGTTAAACATACAGAGAATGCATGTTCTTAAAAATATTTATGATAACTTACATTCAAGATATTTTAGGTTAACTTAATTTTTTTTATCTTATTGATAGTTTGAAAGCAATAGATTTTTGTTATTGTACATCTCATTTCCATAACTTAGTATATCAGAGTCTTTGTTAATATATGTCTTCATATAAATATAAATTCTATCTATTTATTTAGATACGTATATCTCCTTTTTGCTTCATCAGTATCGAGTTTGTACTATATTCTTTACATATTTTAAATTTATACGTACAATATACATAGTCTATTATTTTGCCTGTAATATATGTTTTTAGTTTATATTGCTTTATTCCTCATTTATGTTGTAATCAACTTAACCTAGTTATGTTTTTGCAGACCTTATTAGCAATAAATATATAATATTTTAGGAATCTATGTCTAATTGCTTTACTAATATCTTAATAATATTATTATTGTTTACTATTTCTGCTAATTCTATAAACAAAAAGATTTTTTATTGTTTCAAAATAGCGTTACTCTTCGTGTTTTTGTGTAAGAGCTTTCTATATATTTTTTTGAACTTCTTTGCAATACCTAAAATTAGGATCAAAAAGGCCGGCCTAATGCCTATGAGCATTATCTAATAGTCAACCTAGTAGGTGGGAGATGCTGTGGTAGGTGAAGTCTGAAGGTTATATTTAAAGCTTTAATAATATCATAGTCGAGACATTGTTACGCACATATTTTCGAGAAGTATTGTTTTCTAAAAGTAAAGCAGAACTTACTATCTTCTAAGTTATTAAATAAAAAAACTGTTAGATTTTAATTTAAGGTATATATTTCACGAAATGTTGACTCGTTTAATTTTAATTGAATGTTAACTGATTACAGAAACATTCATATGAAAGTAACTAAAGTAGTTATTTTAAAGCGTTTAGGGTTTCAATTTGCAAATTGTTATATAGGAATTGAAATTATATGTTTTCGTTTTCTTTCTATTATTTTTCATTATTCTCATTCTCCTTTTCTAACTTTGCACTCTTCATAAGTATTACATTATTTTTTTACCTGTTCATTACTGATATTATCATCATTCATGCGTCGCTTCGAAAGTAATAGATTGTTGACCTGTTAAACTTCCGATACAGTACCAGAAGCAGTTGTCAGAAGTAATAATTCATTTTTCTTAATCAGAAATCGCAGCGATGTCTAATAATACACCTATTTTAATAACAAAGCGGGGTGCCCGTAACACAATGCCCACCGCCCGGCGCCGCCCGCTCCGTTGGTTTTCAATCCCATCGTATTGCGCGTTTTTACTTCCATTCGCTTTACACTTGACGTGCGTTATTGTAGGAAATGAAAAGATATCTTGGTCGCCTTTTTTCCTTGGCGGTGGATTAGACTTCTGCGGGTCCACGGCCGTTAGGGATGGGCACAGCACAGCGGCTCCTATAATATTTTTTTCAACGTTTTCTTTAAACTTTGTTCTAGCTTAGAACAAAAACTATTGTTCCATTGTAAGAGATTACTTTTTCAAATATATATTCGAAAGTTTCTATTAATCTGTTCGGATACAGTTTGCCGGAAAACACTGAAACCAACAACAGATAGCTCTTAATTGAACGCACACGGGACGTGGTTCACAAATAAAATCTCAACATGTATAAAAATAGAAATTTAAACCTTTTTGAATAAAACCTCATTTTTCTTTATATATTAATACTACTTTATATCCTGTACATTATAATTGATCCTTATTTAACCAGGTCGGGGTGTAACATGTCCCACACAACAACTCATAGAACTCAAGCCAACTTCACCTACTGGTGCACCCTGCTAATCAATAAACGAGGCTCTGACTTCTCTCCAACCCACTTTGGGCCAGGGTCATATGGGGGATATGGGAGACAGCATAAGCCTCCCCTATAGTAGGGGAGGCTTATGCCCAGCAGTGGATGTTTACTGGCTAATGACGATTTAACTAAATGACAGTATAATGAATTCATAATAACCTTTTTTTCTAATATTAAGTACATAAAAATAAATTATCTTTATAAGTAAAAAAAATACTGAACCTCACTATAATAAAATCAAGAAATCTGACACAATTTTTTTATCTAAGCGATATTAAGTAAGACTGAAAGTACTCTTTATTTATATAAAAGTTGATAATGATATTGAATATGTACTCATAATTATAT
>DWLS01006089.1:0-11987 GCA_018246255.1 Pachliopta kotzebuea | reverse complement strand
ATTACAAATATACCAGAAACTAGAATAAAAACAAAATAATAGGAATTTTGACTACAATTTCGACGGTGCTATAAAGCCCGTTTGTGCAACATATAAAACAACCCAGGTCCATCATCATGACTACGGTACCTCCGAAGTCGAGCACAGTTTGCGTCCGAAGACAGGAAAAGAAAGTCCGGAGATGTCAATACATAATCTAAACAAAAATATTATATTTGATAAACGAACAAAAACAACCAAAAATTAAATGTGTACGAAAAAGGAGAAAAAATGAAACAATGTCAACTATTTAATTTGTAAATATACTCGTATTATATACATATAGTTATAACAATATTTTAAAAGCCTTAGTATACAGACTCTGCAATACAGGCCGCTTGTTATGGACAAGACGTTAGTGTCGAGAAATCGCACACCAAAACTCTATATATCAGACCAATAGAAGATTGGCTGAAGAAAGGCGAAGTTAATGTTCTCTTATGTAAGAGACGAAGACTATCAGGCTCAATATATTTTATTTTATTTATTTAAAAAACTTTATTGCAACACCTTAAAATAGGGTACAATAGACGGACTTAATGCCTACAGGCATTCTCTGCCAGTCAACCTAGGAGGTGGGAGATGATGTGGTAGATGAAGTGTGAGAGATATATTATTATTATTATACAAATAAATACAAAAGAAGGTATAGACATATATATAAAAAATATATGAAAGTGCAAAAATAAATACATATGTACATAAATAAGAAAAACATTTAAGACAAACTACTCCTGTGATTCCAAAAAGTACCCCTTCACCAGTCTCCTGAAAACTTCTTTGTTTGGAGCTCTTCTAATATTGACAGGCAGGCAATATTAGAAGGCAATATACCAAAGATAAAGGTTACATCATCAACCAAATAACAGTTGTAAATTTAATTTTTAATTTAATATATTTAATTATAATCAAAAAAGATATAAAACTTTTGATTACCGATGGTCCCACATTAAGCAAGCCTGTGCTGTGGGAACCTAAATCGCTTAACTTAAAACTATTGTAAACATTCACATATTTTAGTTAGGCTAAATATATAAGAATAAACATATATAAATAATACATAACACAGATATCATCATTTATATAAACTAAGGATAAATAAATGGCAAAGAGGTTAAATATTATACATACTCATATTATATTACACAAAATTTTCTAGTTGTTTTTCAGTTGACTCATAGGATAAAGAGTTT
This sequence comes from Pachliopta kotzebuea, assembly GCA_018246255.1. Taxonomy (NCBI): domain Eukaryota; kingdom Metazoa; phylum Arthropoda; class Insecta; order Lepidoptera; family Papilionidae; genus Pachliopta; species Pachliopta kotzebuea. Next base: position 10,755 of record DWLS01006089.1, on the reverse strand, counting down.
AGCCATTTAGTGATCCTTGTTTTAGCTCCCCTCATTTACCACTTTGTTATAAATATAGTAATCATTAAATTGGCCGAACCGTCATATTCCTCAGAATTTATAAATGCCCGGTGAACTCTCAAAGCTGTTTGACGCACAGTCAAAATTTTTGTTTCACGATACAGATTCACAGTTGGATATCTATCTATAAGGTTTTTAATACCAACGTTCTCCAAGAATTCGCACTAACTATTTTGAGCCACATACAAGATAATACAAGTTACATAAAGCAATGATTAAGTGAAATTTCCGTGTAGATGAAGTATAATAAATCAGCGTGAACACATTGCTTTGGTGTTAGTGGCGGTTGCGGCAGCGCTATAACCTTCTACTTCATGCCAATTTCAATAATAAATGACCGAAAACTAACTCCACGACTAATAATGAAGTCGCCTTTGTTCTCTATCGACCGACCAACTCTAAGATATAACAAATTACAGAAAATCAGAACATGTAGTTATCTAAAATATTTAAACAATTTTAAAAATTCCTTTTAAAACTATAAATCTGAAAGCAACCTTGTCCGGAACTAGAAAAGACTTCGTAAACTCTCAACGGCTGTAGACTATATTAAATTATTTATTTAATTAATATATTTTATTTATTTATTTTTACACCTCATATAAAGACCATTGGCAAAAACCATTGGTAGTATCTCACAGTATACAGAGATATGATGAGGTAGGTAATATATTAACGCAATTAAAATAAAAAGAGTGTGATAATACATATCAAAATATAATACACATAATATATACATATTAACTTATATACTAATACATAATATATTCATACTTATAATACAGAATAAAATATATACATAAAAATATCGATACGTAAGTATTTGTTTATTTATGAGGACCCGATCATTACTTCATTTAGGAGAAGTTCCCGGACTTTTGATTTAATAGTATTTACATTGATAACAGTTCTGATTTCGAAAGGCAGAGTATTCCAGAGAAGACTATACTAGATAGAGAAGGAAGAAAATTATTAAGTAATAACAATCCATGACTAAGTACACTATATACCAGAACTAAGGTCACTGATATAGCTTTAAGAATAATTAGACTTAAGTGGCAATGTGTCGAACATATCGCTCGAAGGACTGACGGGAGATGGGACAGTAAAGACAGAGACCGTAAATGTAGCTCTGGAAGGTTTCCTACTAACAATCTGGGGAAGGTCCGAATCCATTGCAAGCAGCGCTGGACCGATAAGAGTGGAGATATTAGCGGGAGAACTATATCCAGTGGGCACTTATCGACTAATGGTGATGATGAACGTACTACAAAACTGTATCCCAGTAATTTTACAAGCTACAAGCATCTTTTAAATTACAATTCAGTAATGTTTACTGCTAGAGACTGCCTTATATAGACTAATAACTAGTAATCAAACAACTATACAAATAAACTTGATTATTATCTCTTCAACCTTTTAGTAACTATTTCAAAGAACACACCTCTTTAAGATTCTTCGGTGGTTAAAATTATAGATTCCAGTTACTTTATTTGTCTTTTAATCTATCAAATTTACCTCTCTTGTTATACTTAGGCTATGTTAAAGAATCAATAACCAAACTTCGATATGCGCCTTGGAATCCTATCAATGTACGTTTGAGTTCACTATTCGTCTATCTTCGTAAACCATCACAAGAAGCTTGCAAGATAAAAAGTATTTCAGATATGTTGATCATTGTTTGAGAACAACAGTAAACGGCTTGAAGTTTAATGAGTGAAAACAATTGCAGTTGACATTAACATTTAAATACCGCGAATCCAGGCTCCGGATCTAGTGTAATCAGGTATAATTCTTTATTAACAGTAATCTCTTACAAAAATTTACAACAATTTATAATAATACAAGAATGATTATGGTATAGTATATAAATGTACAAAGAGTGACCTTAATGCCTAATTAGCAATCCATGAAGGAAGTGAGACTTTATTAAATGCTTTTATTACGTCATCCGGTAAGTCAATAATTTATAAACTAATATTGACTGAATCGAAACGAGACTTGATAATGGACTGTCTGATTTTAATTATAAGAAGAATCAAACCAAGACCATGAGAAGATCACGGCGAAGACTTGAATTACAAGATAGTAAAAAATAGAACGTGTATCTATGATCAATTTAGGTTATTGATAATGAATCGTATAGTACACAACAACCCCAGAAATATCATAAACTCTGCACACTACTACCTGCCAGTTTAAACTTCTTTCCTTACTAACGTTCGCAGCGTACGAATTTAACTATACTTCCTCGCACGCGCACAGAATATAGACAACGGTTCAACCAGACATTTGGAAGGCTGATTTTAACTGTACGTTTAAAGAATGCTAAGCAATTACTTAACAATTAACTAAATCTACAAGAACTAGAATCGCGGACTGTTACACAACTGTCTAAACTATTAAATGCTGATTTATTCACGTAACTGTCCGTTTTATCTTTCTACTGCTGCAAATAAAACTATCGGAAATAATTGGATCTAAAAACAATCGTTCATCATTATATCGATTGAATATACATATCCAAATATCTTAACTGAACGGTGATATCCACATCTAACAATTTCCTCGACCTTCACCTGATCTTTATTACACTTTGCGAAAGGCTTTTAACAATTATGTACGAGCGCTGCAGTTATTGAAGGCTCTTACTGCTAATCTGTCAACAGTCTTATTTTCTTAGCAATTTGTTAAGGTGTTGCTTTCCTCCTTTCTTTCTTATATACTATATTACGTCCAACGTAGACAGTCATTATACTAAGTAAATAAAAGACTTAAGATTTCAATTGCTTATTTACCTTCGCGAATTTAGATAAAACAACCAAACAGGCGTACCTACACACTCTTTGTTAGGTGACGTTATGCAACACGAGGAAACCGGCACAAATCGCGAGTGACGTAACTAAAGCAGGCGCTGCTGTCGAAATGAGCATCTTCTTTTAATTTTATTTTCAGTTAATTAAGTATACTTTTCCGTTCCCATCGTTATTAATAATTGTACAAAAACCGTTTCCTAGCTCATGGTCCGCTTGGCATCTGATTGTTTGCTTGGTCGCTGTTACAAAACTAGATTTTGTTGCCAAATACACTCAGGGGCCTGCAGTTTTTGAATAGATCTTTCAAATTAAAACTCATAATTACTTTATTCCCAAATACTTTTTCCTTTGGTCGTTAGTCTTCGTATTGTCTTTTGTAAAGGAATTGCCATTTTTACTATTATCTTAGCTTTGTATATTCAATTTTAATTTGTCAACCGTTTATTGTTAAAATCAGTCGGAAAATTCACTTCCTCTTAGGTCATCATCATCTGCCAATGTACGTAAACTTAGACCTACTGCGATAATAACCCCTCTTAAGTAAACTAGTAAAATTTGCAAGACGTTGCCGTCTTTCTTTTGTAAACCTGATTGTATAATAATAAAGTGTGTGCGAAGATCAATTGTTTCTAAATAACCTCAACAACAATGACATATAATTTCAATTTCTTATACATTTAAAAGTATAAATGAGTACATAAAAGAAAGATCACACGGAATCTTTATATACAAATGAGGAGAGGTCGCTCGAAACCAGTATAGGGAGATCTAACTTCAGCTGGTTGAAATGATGATAATGATAAATTAATCACGTCATTACTTTGGTGATTTGTAAAGTACCTTTTTTGAACGGATTAGTCGCCAAACCTGTTCCAGAGACCGAAAGTTCGTCTGCGCAATGGCTATAGCAGAAGACTTTATACAATAATATTTACTCGAAATCGGTAAAAATACGACTGTAAATAATGTCGAGATATGTGTTGTGTAAACGTATTGGATAATTGGTAGACAATTACCTTAACAATGGTAATAATGCGTAGTGTTTGTTTATTGGGACATCGTCGTGCCGATTGTAAGTAGCGATATAGCCGCGTCCTCTGTCTTTCAAAACTGCAGTAAGAACATTCTTTCGTCAGTTAATATTATATTTAATTAAAATATTTGATAATTAGCTTTACCAAACTTTAGGCAATCTCTGCTTTAAAAGCAAATAAGTAAGTTGTAATTCATTTATTACGTTTTCCACAATATTTATACGGTGTCTGCACTAGTTAAATTTGATTCATGAAGACTTGCGTTTAAAAACCAAATTTTCACAACAAAATCTCAAAGGAAAGACCTTAGAAACTAGGTTTATAACGCGTAGTGGTTAATTGACCTCAAAATTTTAACAAATCCATTGAATCTAGTTTAACCTTCAAACTGAGACTGTCGTATCGCACACGTAACATTTCTGAATATCAGTATTATAATAGTAAGCACAACGAGAAAACTAAAACCAGTTAATATTAAACTGTATTTATTTACGTCTAAGATTCACTATCGTTTAAGTGAAACTAAATACATAAGAAAAATCTATTCAAAGGAGCGCGAACGTTATGTAAAAACGTGATTGTATAATTGTATTAATGCAGAACTCGTACATACATACAAACCAATTACACGACACTCGAGCTATTTATTAGCAAAACTAAAGACAGTTTACACATACATAAGTAAAACCTTTAATATTCCCACTGCTGGGACTTGAGGTCTTCTCTCATAAGGAACCAAAATCGTAAGATGGAGAAAAACGAGCCTGATGTTAAAATATGATGACCATTTCCAATGTACGACAACTTCTATTTCCACTGCCAGGTTACTGTTCAAATATTACTGTGTTCTAGTTTGATTGATGCTTTTTATTTACTGTTATATATAAATTAAAGTACAATAGTAATAACTAATTAAAACTTGGAAAACAGTAGTCGTCGTGGTTATAATTTAGCTGCTATTCCAATGTGATAATGCCTTATTCGGTGTGATCCAAAAGATACAATAATGTCCTTTATATATAAAGGTAGGCTAATTATGATATTGGTAGTTTAAATATTAGCAATTCTAGCTATTATACAGTTAGTGAAATTACTGGGGTAACGAGTCTTAACATCTTATACATCACTTCTGTCTATAACGAGAATGATTTACAGAGAGGATTGTAAAGTGTGACGATGATTTCACATTACACTTTTAGATATTAAGAGTTGATAGATGATAAAATGATAAATGATAATTGATAGATTGACGAGAACGGAAATTAAAACAACAACCGAACCGGCCCAGTTACTCGTTACCACTGATTCATTGCTGATGAAAAAATGAATAAGTGTTTGAAAACGTAAACTAAAACTGTACGATACTTCATACAAGAATACTATACCTTACTCTCGTGTTTTGAGATAAAGAACTATATCTATGTGGTAGTTGATAGGGTTCAGCACCTTTAAAATAAGCCAATTGGTCTCCAGATCTAAGGGTCTAAATCTAATCCCCATAAGAATACGGAAAATCATTAGACAAGTTACCATAAACATCGCTCATTACCATCAAAAGTGAAGTGATATTTGCGTACGGAATCCGGCAGTTGCACCAACAATGCATCATCTCTGGCCTCGTTAGCATGCTAATGATGCTTCGAGGACACACGGCCGTACTCAGCATGGAGTAACATGCATGCAAATGAAGAGCATGCATTTATATTCATAATGAACTGTATTCAAATACAAATATTTACCGCGGTTAATATAAACCAAACAAATGGAAGGTTCATCTCGATATATAATAATCATCTGACTCTGTGGCAAATGGGCTAAGGACCTAAGTTTGATCCTAAGGCTATTAGTTGTAGAGTTTATTTTTAATTATGTAATAAATATGTAACGATCGCCGACCTTCGGAAGAAGATGTTACCTTAAGAAGAAGAAGAGTGTAATAAATCAGTGAGATGAGCAAGACAATCACCTGATGGGGATTTATACAAATACAAATACTTTATTGTGTACTATCACAGAGTTACAAAAAAAAAGAAAGTACATCAGGATTTTCACAAAAGGCTGTCTTATCGCTAACCAGCGATCTCTGACAGACAACCTTTGGGTAGAAATTTAGCAAGTAGACCAAACCGAGAGGGGGCACACGAACAGTGAAAAGAAATAAAAATAACAACAATAGAAATAATAAAAATAATACAAATAGAATAAAATAATACAATATATCAGCTATTTTACTATGTGAATAATATATAAATATAATAGCTTCATGATCATGTTGATCATGTCATAGCCAAATTAGAGCTGCAGATAGTGATCTTTGAGAAGTTTTTAAACGATTTATAATTATACGTGAACTAGTAGTTGCCCGTTGCATACGCAGATAAAAACCAATAATTTAAAATCGCTCGGAAGACTGACGACCGATGGGAGAGTCAGATCCTAGAGAGGCGGCCGCGTACCGGTAAACAGAACTGGAAGATCATCCACTAGGTAGAGGTCCATCTGGTGCAGCACGAGCAGTTTAGATTGGCTTGGAGCACGTGAATTGTTTTACGGGACCCTTTACATCCCCGGTTTTATATAAGGTTTACAATTATCACAAAATTTGCGATTAATTTATTTCATAACAATTCCTTTATGAGCTGTCGTATCTTAACATTTTCTGAACCTTTCCCAAATTTAAGGAAATCGTATTAAGTCCACACAAACGTTCCTTCCATATAAAAGATAATAAAACCGTTTAATAGACCATTGTAATGCGATTTAACTGGTAACGGTACCGCAGTTAAACTGGATCACACGATTTAACTGTTCAATTAAACACAATGTACAATGTCCATAGTTTCTTTGGACGTAACAACTGACAACAACAACAGCGATTTATTTATAAGAAAATAATTTTCAATTAATAAATTCAAAACGTTGTTACCATAGCTATATATATATGTCAGCAATTAAGTTGTCATAGCGACATCCCATACTGCACGGACGCACGCCAAGAAAGGTAATACATTAGTAGGATAACAACGCGACGCTCACTAGGGCGATATATCTTCAACATGTGCTCATCTGATGAGTGAAGACCGAAGTCGTGAAATCCTGTTATCATTCTGTAAAAAGGTGATAACAAAGGTAATAAGCGCTAACAAAACATGAGAAGATGTAAAGAAAAGAAAGAAGGAATAGATGACAGAAATATAGTAATAGATATAAGAAATGTGATAAATAGAAATAAATAAAAATGTAATAAAAGATGTATTAGAAATAAGGAAAATGTATTGTATCAAATAATAAAGTATTGTCTTACTCATTTAGGGTGACGAATGGAAGAAGGAATGAGGATGGAAGAAAAAAGACGGATGAATGGAAGAAGAGGAATAATATAAATGTAAAAGAAAATAAAAGTAAAAGATGGTAATGAGCCTTCGCCTAAACTGACCAAGAGAGGATGATAAAATAAAAACATGTGCTCATCGCCGTGAGACTACCTGTTGTCTCTTACCCCAGTAATTTTATTAGTTAACAACCAGAACTCTACTGTTGGACGGTAGAATATGACGATGTAACTGAATTCCGCAAAAAGCCTAAGTTTGCTTGTTTAAACCTGTACGTTTACGCAGGGATTAACCATTTCTTTTCCTACCTTTCTTCCATTATATTCTGCCTAAAGTATCCTGCTTATATCTGTGATCGTTTTACATTCCTTGCACCTAGAGATCAAATATGTCTCCTCAACAAGTTCCTTCTGCTGAAGTTTCCTCCTCATACTTCTGTGTGCTACAGTAAGTCTTTCACTGAGCGTGAGGCGCGAACCTGGAGTTCCTTCTTTGCCAAATGTCCATCGCTTCATATATTTAACTAAGGTTAGCTGGTAGTAAACTCAAAGTGAGTTAAGCTCTCCTATACAACATTATATTTAGTATAATTATTATTTACTGTTCCTTTACGTACAAAGGAGAAAAATAAATTAAACAAATGGAAATAGGAGCTGCTTGGTACCTAGACGGCTTCATTTTGCATCATACGCTTGCCCATATCGCGACGCTGGTAAAATTAATATACACAGCGCCACATTGCGGTCTCATTAAGACATAAGATGTTAACTGTTACAGTAATTTCACTAGCATACAGCATCCATCAAACTAGAACTATTTGGATGTAGTAATAGGAACTGCTGAACCTACCTAGACGGTCTGTAGCAATAGAGACATGGGACCAACAAAGCCTTCGCGGTAATAGTAGTGAGGGACGACGTTAAATTCAACTCAAAAAGTAATACTATCAGGTGAAGTATTCGTCTCGTCACGTTAAATAAAGAAAAACTATTTAACACATTCACCGCCAAACATCCGGATCCGAGTACATAGAGTCTGTAGTTGTGTCTCCAAATCAGGTTTGAAAAACAGTTAACTGAATTGCTTTTTTAAAAAAAAAAAGAAACTTTTTTTACCGCATACAATCAATCGTTTACATGTACGTTGATAAATAACATTTCAAAATAATTGGTTTACATAGATAATGATGTGTTAAACATGAGAATAAATTCAATTGCTTTAGCTCATAAGTTATTAAAGAAAATCAATGATAATATTTAAAGGAGTCTCAAGTTCCGTATAAAACCTTTTTGCTGGTACAAAATGAAGCAACATTTTAAAGTATTTTCATTGCGAACAGTCTCCGATTCGTTTACCATAAATAAACGTAAGCACTGGACATAATTTTACAGTGTTGCCAGAGTTGGCTGTGCTGAGCGCGAAGGTCCAGGGTCAATGGCCCGCGGTTTCGCGCATCAGTTTTTATTACATCAATTATTCTGATCGCTTTTTATCAGGCACCGCCGTTGATGACGGCGCTGCTCCTCGCAGCAGGATCCTAATTAACTTTTTTCTACCACCACCTGTCCTCGTATTGTATGGCATAAAAAAGTAGCAGACGCTCACACAATACTTCATGTAATAATAACTTCAATGAGTTTCTTTGCTTAACAAAAAAAAACCATTTAGGAAATTATCTCATAGTGATTTTTTACATCGTTCCCCTTCATTTTGTAAGAGTCCTCTGATTTCCATATTTTATTTTTATCTCTTTTCTTTTCCCTTCCTTCCTTCTCTTCCTTATACCTACAATACTTTCATTCCTCAGTTTCTATCACTTTTGTATATCCTTCTCTCAATCCAAAATCCGCCGCTTTGTTATATTTTTGTAGGTAAAATAAAATATATTTTACATTACACTCTTTTCCTTTTCTATTATTTCACAATTTATCTTTTCTACTTCTTTATTACTATCCTTTCTATTTATTTCTTACACTTTTCTGTCTATTTGTTTACTCATTGCTAGTCTTATTTGAACTCCTCACTCTATCCACTTCCTCTTTCGCGAATTTAATAAAAATACGGCGACTCTTGTCTTCACTCATCACACATGAGATGAAATCTTTAATTGCAAATGCAATGAGCATCTACTGGTAATTTAATACGGCAAAATGTATATACATATATATTATTTTCCTATATAATAATCATATATCTTGATGTACTCGGATACAAATGCATCGGATTCTTGCGTGGACACGCGTCAGGCATTGACAAACAAAGCAGATACAAGGTGACAAAGATAGGGCTGCCACACCGCGCTTCTTCTACACATAATTTTAAATAACTGATTTACACTAAACACAGAGAGATCGGCAACCTTTTTTTTGATTAATAATTATTTTTATTAATATATATAAGTAATGTTTTCAAACATATTAATTGTGTTAAAACCTCTTTAATCGATATACGAGTTAGTCGTGGATTGCGGAAGGCTCCTTGCTCTCCTAGGGAACTCGGTGCTTCACTGCACTGTTAAGCACATCCAGGGAAAGCTGTTGCCTTCCTCAGCATAAACTGTATGCTGCGACAAAATAAGAGACCACTTCTTACCTGTCGTCTATCCCGGGCTCACTTAATATACAGTGAGAAAGTGAAAACTTTATATACAATGAGAGAGTGAAAAGCCTGGATACTCTTTCAGTCTCCACCTACTACAGGCAGAGCTTACCTTACTCCTATTCTTGATAGCCCGAGACAACAGGATTATTTTGATATCAACCCTAGCGATAAGAATTAGTATTATTAAACTATTCACGCATTCTCACGTGTGTGACGTGTGTTCACGTCAAAGCGGGACCTTGGAATGTGTTAAGGACGGCCGTAATCTAAGGATCGCATTTAATTACAATGTACTTGCTTATGTCATATGTTGTTCACATACAGAGAAGAATCTCGATACTAGATTAACATATATATATATATTGATTAATATACATAGATTAAACCCTCATTCATTTTTTACTGTTGGTAAATCTCTTGCTACAGACGAAGTACGTACTGCAACTCCTATTTCTACCGCCAAATAGTAATGTTCAAACATTACTGTGTTTACTGAAGGGTGATGTATGATAGAGAAATTACTGCGGTAACGAGACTTACCTTACATCTCAAGGCGAGCGCAATGTGGTGTAGTATATATCTTATCTATTGCTACATTGTTTTTGATATCGTTTACCATCATATGAACGTCTTGTTCCTCTCTCGCCTAATAGAATATATTATTCTATTAAAAGTTAATAATTCACTACAAACTCGCAAGTATAATGCCACATGAGAGATGAAACATGAAACCTTCAAAACGTCGTGATAATGTTCTTTCGGGATTAGCAACATGCCAGTGGTGCCTACAGAGCTGCAGCACACTTGACTATGACCAATGTCCCATAAAACATGTACTTAGATTACAAACTCGTAACAATTGGAGTGATAGATACACACAAAGCAATACAGCGGCGGTAACAAAAGCATTTC
>DWLS01006088.1:0-11989 GCA_018246255.1 Pachliopta kotzebuea | reverse complement strand
CGAAGGGTAAAATGGAAAATAGCTATACCACTAATATACTACAATTCATACCTCTCATAAGTGAAGACGACAGCTATATTTCAATGTTCTTTTACCAACCTTGTAAGACTTAAAAGACAAGTCATGAATGTTGTAAACGATATAAAGGCTATATTACTTTATATTAACTTACTATACTTAATTGTAAAACTAATAACACTTTTAATAACAATAGTTAATTGATTACTGCCTTACTTAACTATACCTTAATCTATTACTGCAGTTTGGTAATATCTTGCTTTATACGTTTCTGCGTCTTGTTATTTTCTGGCTCTGGCTGTAGTTCTTCTACTAAATATATATTTTGGTTTATCGACGATTGAAGTTAGTAAAATTACTGTTTTATAAGATATTTACTAGATAATTTAGAAGATATTTACTGTAGAAGATCAAATATCATTTGCTAGCGAGGCAAGAAGAAAACATTTGTTATTACAACGCTACGAATGTGGCTGGTTTATCGCTTACCATCAGCAGAAACTTTCTATGTATGAAAGCTTTCTATATAGAAAAAAGTTCATTCGTATGACTCGTTTGCCATCGTGCTGTGTACACGCATCAGATGATTTGAATGATGTCATAAAATTAATAATCCCGGCATAATTTTCCGGAGGCAGCCATTTGACAAATAGAGGCACCCGATTGCGCCATTACTCACGCTCCGGCTGCTTTTTCCATTAGGCTCACCTTCCCAACGGATCACCTGATAAGTGATAATAGTCGAGTGCCAACTCACCTGTGAACCTATTCATTACTACGATATCTTCTGATAATAGCCGAAGATTATTTTTAATTGAATGTGATATTCATTAACTGCTTTGCACAGCGGTTGACTGCAATGCTTCGTGTTATTGAACCATTTCTACTCCTTATTAATCCCATTTAAAGATAACAAGAAGTACATATATGCAATGTTTATATAACAAATTGATATTTCCGTATTTTATAAACTATTACTAAAAGAAAAGATCATAAAGTCCGCTCGTACAAATTGAGATCTATAAGGATTCAATATTCCCACTGCCTAGAGACATGTCATAAAGACAACGATCTGCTATTTGACAGGTCAATTGAGGCATTTCAAGTAAAATACAACCTTCACTTATAAAGCGAAAGAAAGAGAATGAGATCAATATTATAATTTGACCATAAATATAATAATAATTATAATAATAGTTAAACATGAGTCTTCAATATGTAATGATACCGTGAGTGAAATTGTCTTTTAATATCAAGTCAAATTTAGATCGTCTTAGGCTATTATAAATAAAAAACATATACTAAAGACATGGTCAATATGTAACCAGACATTCTAACGAGGTTGGTTGCTCTCAATAATTACCTGAAATTACAGACCTCACCGTACAGGTCCGTGTGGTTTTACTTACAAGCTCCTCTGTAGTTGTTTTGTCGGTAAACTCCATTAATAAATATGTTGGTAAACTGAAACATCAATAGTCCATATTTATATCAAATTCTCTTATTTCAATTTCATTAACAATAATATATTGTGTATATATTGAATTCACAAATATTCCTTTTGTATATATTTTAAATTATTACTCAAATATTAATAAAAATTCGCCTGTTATTTGTTCAGGATTAAAGATTTTTTCGATTTTCTCTTCAAGGAAGTATGCGAGCGGAAATGAAGTTATAAAACGATTAATTGATCTATGCTTTAGCTCTATCTTGTCTTAGCAAAGCAAACAACTTGAATGTATAATAATTATACAGTTTTAATTAGTATTCATACGAATCATTGCTTAACAAGATAGAGTTGAATGTATTTTAACTAGAGGATGTTTGCAAGGTAGTTTAATATAGCTAGCTTACAATGATATTAAAATAAAACCTACAAAAGATTATATATTCAGCAGTTTATTTGTTTACCTTTCCAAAAAAGAATTATTTAAGTATATAATACTATTGATACGTTTAACTATTTTCAGTTTGAGACACCCCTGCAAACTGTTCCCTCGGCGTATACCCGGAGAATACTAATTGGTATTAAGTTCACTCATTACACCCTTTCCATTTAAGTTAATATACAAACAACCAAATATTTGTATATACACAGATGAACAAATAGACAATAACATGATTGTAACTTACCATAATAGATCAAAGTATATTTATTATTTATTTTATTTATTCCTTCTTACACCTAGTGTAAAGGCGGACCTAATGCCATTAGCATTATCTTACAGTCTACCTTGTGTGATGTAGATATGTTATGAGGTAGGTAGGTGAATAGAGCAGTTAAAATAAAAGCTGTGTAATAATACATATGTAGTAGTTACTCTGTTCATTTTAATAGCCTTATGTCTGTATGTATAGTATAAGGTCGTTCAATAGGTCTGAAGGTTTCTTGAAGGTCGAGAGAAACTGCTGGATATGAGCAATGAAGTAGTAGAAATAAAATATATAGTAGATCTTATAAAAGCAATCAGTATATGATTTTTCATACAAAAGTAAAAACAATTAAAACTGCCCTCTCTGTAAAATGCTTTAGGTTCCGTAACCTTCTACAAATAGCTTTATGAAAACTTAGTAATATTTGTAAACTACCCACCATATATCTACAGCCTCCGGCTAAAGACCTGCCCCACTATTTATCTAGTGCCGTTGAAACTAAGTAACTCTTTGACAAACTTAATTCATATGTATCATATTAATAACATTGGCAACTAACTTCAATATTACGATTACTAAATATAAAAAAACCGTTTTTTTTAAGCAAACATCTATATCCGGGACGATATCAACGTATGGTTTATGACCATCTCTTCCAATAAAAAACTAGTATCAATCAAATCTCTAATTAGGATTATATACACTGTTACTATTCTTCATGCTTTAATCATTAATATGTTAGGCTTCTACAGTAATTTCACTGGCTACAGTACTCTTCTAACTGGAATACAGTAATGTATGCACAGTACTATTCAATGGATCGAAGACAGAGTAACATACTATTCTCATTGTCTTGATCTGTTCTCTCATTACATTATTACTTCAGTAGTTTTTTTTTTACGAATTTATAGGTTAATGCTTGACCACGATCTCACCTGGTGTTAAGTGAAGATGTGGTCGATGTTGGTAAAGCATTGACCTAGCAAATGCCTATTCACTCTTTTGAAAACGCCCACATCGCCCTTTTAGGACACTAATGTTTGCACACAACCGCTGGTCATGAGGAAGTCTGCTCATACTATAGTAACTTAACAGCTAAGTAAAAGCTACCTGCTGCTTAGTAACAACGCTTCATTTTATCGCATGACCGTTAGGCCGCGAAATTACACGCTGCGAGCCAGTTCCCGCGGGAACAACAATTTGTTGTAGCAATTCCTGTTCACCGCCCTCCTCATATTGCATTAATGTTTCAACCTTACCCTTACAGTGTTTATTTTTCAACCCTCAATCCGTAAAAGGGAGTGCTTGTAATTTAACTCGGGCTCCTGTTAATATAACATCGTAGCATCTCCATGTATTATTTTAGTAGTTAAAAAATCTCTTACTTTAAGTATATTGGATGAAGCTGATGATTTTCAAATAGCTGATGATTGTTTTATAATTAATCCATTGACCAACTTTAACTTTAACTAATCAAATTGAGCGGAAGATCTCATTTACTTGTGAGAAAACATCGAAATTGCTCACCTTCGTACAACTTATCCTAAATTGTTATGATAAGTAAACCCTTTTACTTATTTATCAAAAAAACAGGAGCAGACTATTGACCCCATCAAAGTAAGACCATTTGCTAATTGACCCGCTCTAGTTTCAAAAATAAAGTTATATGTACTTTAGACAAACTAAGATCCTTTAATACTAGACTTCTGAATTGACAATCTAATATATTTTTTCAATAAATATCATATTTATATCCCCTTTTATAATACATATAATAGCAGCGATAACCTAGAAGTTTGTACGTCAGCCTTTCACTCCGATAGTACTGGGTTCGAATCCGGCATGCATTAATGAATTTTTCAATTTATATGGAGTTAATATAACACTAATACCACGCACTCTCACGGTGAAGGAGAACATGAGGAAACCAACATATCTATGTGATGACCATTCATCGGACTGCTATGTGGAATGGAGAAGGCAATGCCAACACCACTACATTATAACTGACAAAGTCGTCGTGTGGTCACTGCACACTGCACTGCGCAGGTGACCACGACACAGTTATGAGTGAATACGACTTAGAAGAATAGTATATAAATGGTTAACAACCCCTGCCTAGATAAATCCAGAAGTAGAAGCAGTGTTAACATTGTGATAACGTAACTAACTTGAAATCCAGCCGGTGAATGTTATCGCGGAATATACGGTGGAGCGTTTGTTGCTGTGAATTTAAACTTGCCTCCTGACCTCTAGCTGTGCTGTAGAGAATTTTTAATACTACATATATATGTGTTTATAACTAATTTTCTTCTAGAAGAATTCATATAAGAATATTTTGCGCAGATGGTACTGTATATATATGTATAATATTTAAAACATACATAACTAAATATAATAATAACAACATATAGAAATTAAAACGCTGGAGGTACTGGAGGTGTTGACTACGGCGTTAGGACCTTTTCCAATTCAATCCTTCTGTCACCATAGCTGCTGAAAACTTTAATAAATAAATACATAATAATATAATCCATGAAATAAGGATCTATTATATAGATCTTTGTTGCCGGAAAATCTAGAAAGATCTATACTATACAATTGGTTAAACCAAACACTATATGAATGTCGCTGTTGATAGTGAGATTACTATAGTATACATTTTTGTTATCATTGTCTCTATTTATTTAAAAAAAATGTAGCTGTCTTCCAACTGATAACATATGACAGCAAAGTATTCTAAGAGAACATGCTTCATCACCTTGTACTTTGTTCTAACTTAATACCTTGACAAGTTTATGTAAAGCACTAAGACGAACGTCTTCAGACAGTCAACGAACTTCATACAATTCGTCTTCTATTTATATTTTCTTGTATTTACATAGTTCTATCTAATATTTAAATCTGGCAAATTTAATTACTTTAACTTAATGTAAGTTATTTGATTCAGGTTAATTTTAATCATTTGGGGCTTTTAAGTTTTATTTAAATGAAAATTTGTATTAACAGGTTTCATAATAGGTTCCTTGAAGTGTCTCTTATCTTGTAGAAGACTAAGCCGTTCATTGATCAGGACCTGGATAAGGTTCTTCAAGGAGCTTTTGGAGAAGTACGTCTATCAAAAGGTATATGACTAATTATTAAAATAAAATGTATATAGATTCATCATCATCAGTTGATGTCATTGATGCATTTGCATGGCTCTTTTTGGAAAGAACTTTGGTAAAGGTACTAAGAAAAGCTACTACTCCATTTCTAGACTTATTATTATCAACGAGCTAGGCATTCAGCTGATGATAAGTGATATTTTTACCTATAACATAGCTTTAGTTAAGATGCACACAGCATATACTTATCACACTTATCGCTTTGAGTCATAAATTAGGTCTCGTTACCCCAGTAATATCACTAGCTATAGCACCCTTTAAAATGTTTGTCGACTGCAATAGGAGCTGCAGAGGTTTTGACCTAGACGGTCTCCGATAATGGAGACCTACCAGCAGTGAGTACTTCTTAGATGGTCTCCTGCAATAGAGATCTCTTTAAATAACGATTAATGATCTATCTTTGTTTAAAGAATTTAAGCTTTATTCAGGAAATCATAATTAAGACTTTTTAAAGGCAATAATTTAATTAATTTAAAAATAAAAACTTCCAGTAGGATTTGTTCCAGCAGCGAAGTTTACAAGTTAGAAGCCGGGGTGTAATGTTTGCGGATAAAAAGGTAAGGATTTGATCCGGGTTCTAAAGCGGCGGATTACACCGGACCCCGGCGCAAATGAGAAATTCATGACCTGTTAGAAAATGGTGAAGCTGAACAAACAAACAATTTAAGAACAGAACAGAAGGTGAATAATACATTACTTATAGTAATATAACATAATGTGAAAATTAAAAGAAGGTAAATGTAAATAAATAAAGATAAAAGATAGAAATAGTAAAAATACTTAAAGTCTATAATGCGTCAGAATTTGGATTAAGAAGCGATGTTTGAAATATGACAATAGATATGAATTTATAGAAAGAGTTAAAGAAGGAGACGTAGAATAAAAGAATAGACAAGTTAGTGAAAATAGGAAAAGAAAGGAAAGAATAATAAATAAATAGAAAGACATGACCCTTACAACAACATGAAGTCAAACGCTACAAAATAAATTTAAAAATTAAAAACTACTGGGAAAAAAAATGTTTTATTTATATTATACATCGCTAGCTACGATAACATAAATTATTGATGATGTAGGAAGACTGTAACAGCAATACTTATAAATAGTTGAACCGATTTTGATCAAACATTAAATTGATAATGATATTAATCATTAGTAGATTTGACACAGTGATTTTAAAGCTGAATACCATAATAAATTTTCTGTAAAAAAAAACTACTGCATCCGTTTTATGAAAAATTGTAATCGTCTCATAGTGCCTCATCAAGAGAATCTTTTTGTATCTACTGGGGTCCGTGGGAAACGAAGAGGAATAAAAATACATACTGGCTTTAGACACTTCCAAAGGAAAGTCCAGGTCTTCGTCCGCTTGGTACAATATATATGGTCCGTCCGTGTTCCGCTTAACAGACAACACGGCCGTGTTCCGATCGTGCGGGTACATTTCTCTTCGCGAGTAATGTTTTAATAATTTCGCTTAGAGATCGCAGCAAAAAATATCGTGCACGCTAACACGGAGGAGGCTTCAGCGGATGAATTATTTATTAGTACTCCGAATAAGACTGGCATTGCTTCCAGCTCTATTCTTATCTCATGTATATTTGTTTTTGGATAACAATCTTCTGTTAGATAATCTGGTAGTAGGTCTATTTACTGTTATAGCTGGACGTGGTCTCCTACCATCATATATGCTGATGTTAGGGACTGCATGATACAGACATCAGGACGGGCTATGGCAGCATAGAGTTAAAGAGGTTGTGTTCCGAACGGAGATCCTGTGACTTATCTAAACGCTGAGAGGAATTTTAGTGGGTAAACATCTCGACATAACCTTAACCTCCCCTCAATATCCAAGGTATCTTTTTGAAAATTTCCCCATCGAAAAAAAGGTCTCTTTACTGTTAATACAAACAGTGTAGACAAGTAACTCTGTAGCTTCAAGGTTTTCCCAAGGATCTACAGAATGGAGTTCTACAAAAATGACGTAATAAGGTTTTTCGGCAATGAGCTAGTGGTGCTTCGGTTGCAAACGTCTCAAAAAAATGTGCTCGTCTTTTTACCTCCAAATCATCAGGCAATAGACGTCCACTGCTGGACATAAACCCCTCCAATAGTGGAAGGATTTGGACCATCTCCCACCACTCCAGCCTAATAGGAAACTAGAGCTTCGTTTATTGGACAGCAGGGTTGGTCCACGAGCCAGTGAAATTCTTTGTGGGACTCTTTACAGGTCTATCCAAATAGTAATGTGTAAACTTTACTGTGTTGTACTTTGAAGGATACTATATGCTATTGAAATTACTGTGGTAACGTGGACAACATCTGTTTTAAAGCGATAAGGCCAATGTGCTGTGCATACCATCTTAACCAGCGCTAAGTTATGGGCAAGCGTATCACTTACGATCAGGTGAAAGCTTTGCTTGTCACATCGTCGAATAAAAAAGAACTGTAATATGAAATTCAAACGGTTTTATCCGGAGTCTTCTTCGAAACTATCTACTTTCTTATATCATTGAATGGCTTCTGTCGCTGTTACAAGGGTTCAACGACATGTACTCTCCTTTCTTGTTTGTTGTCAATTTTGCATTGATTATGATTTAGTCAAGTGTGTGTCCGAATTTCGTTGTGGCCGCGCCTTGGCCCAACAGTAAGGCCGAAGAAAATGTAACTTGGCATTAATATTGAAGTGGATACGGAGATGGTTCTCAG
The DNA here is from genome assembly GCA_018246255.1 of Pachliopta kotzebuea. Taxonomy (NCBI): domain Eukaryota; kingdom Metazoa; phylum Arthropoda; class Insecta; order Lepidoptera; family Papilionidae; genus Pachliopta; species Pachliopta kotzebuea. The sequence continues at coordinate 3,938 of DWLS01006088.1, read as the reverse complement.
CCATATCCGGGGCCAGTCGGTTGACCGGAAGTGGTGCAAGAAGTCACTAAATACCATAACTTTGCATATTATTCTTATACAAAGATTTTCCAAGTACAAAAATTACTATTTATATATACCGCTGGTATAACCAGCCAAATGGAAATGGGACCAAAAGTGACCAAGTACCGTAATATATTAATGTCTTTATTGTAGTTAAAGTGTTCTTCGTCAAAAAATATTTATTTATGTACTTCTTATTCTAGTTGATCAATCGAAAGTTGTTCAAAATATATATACGTATATAAATCCTATATAGACATACTGCAAAATTGATAGTGAGGGAATCTTATATAGAGAAAAATTTATATATTAATAGAGCCTTCTCCACAGCAAGGCAGCCTAACTGACATGTAATGAAAGGCTCGTTTGCGCGGGTTGTCCCTGCCGAGCCAATATTATCTTTTGCTTTAACGTTCAACTCAAATTTTTACGCGATTACGCGACGACGCCGTAAATCTCCGCCCAAATGTATTCACGTACTAGGCCCTGCTCGCGGTTACACTTGCGGTCCACGACATATATTATACACGGAAATATATAACATACACTTTGCTCTTAAACCCATTTAGATGCGAACTAGTAATAGATAAGATATACGCAAGTAGCATCACCTACCAGATGAGCATAGACGAAAGTCGCTGAGTTACTGGAATACTGCATAGCGATTATCGGGGAAACAATAAAAAAAAACAAGGAGTGATAGTTACATATGTTAAAAATCTACAAATAGATAGAGAGACAGAGACAGAGACAAAGGAAAAGAGCATACAAAACCGCGACACATTCGGGATTCTAGTTTTATATTTTGTTTTGTATTGTTGTGCTTGGTTTTGTTGTTGTGTGTCGTAATTTGTGTGCTAATAAATATTTTCTATTTCTATTCGTATTCCTACTTCTGTTCATGTTCCTGTTCTTTTTCTTATTCCTATTTATTTTTCTATTTCTTTTCCTACTTCTATTTCTATTTCTACAATCAAAATGTGAAATAAACAGAAAAGATTGAGTGTGTGTTAATTTAGAAAATAGAAAAGCAAAACATGTGAAATTAGTAATAAAAAAGCAAAAGATGTAAGAGAAAGAAAGTTATAAATATAATTCTTATGTAGTTTATTTGTATAACCATATCTGTATTTACAATATTGTTAATTTTTTTGGGCACCTATTTGTAGTTTCTTTTCTTTCTTCTCTTCACGTACTGAAAGGTTGTTTGAAAGAGAATGCCTTGTGGCATTATGTCCGCCTTATTGTTTACTTTATCTCTCTTATACATAATTTTCTGTTTTTTTGATTGTGCAAATAAATTGTTAATAAAAAAAGCAAAGATCCCAGCAGTGGGAATATTAAAGAAAAGATTGAATAGGTACTTACTAGGTCAATGCGCTTTACCATCATAGACCACATCATTACTTAACACCAGGCGGGATCGTGGTCAAGCATTGACCTTAACTTGCAAAAGAATCCACTATTTTCTTTTATAGTTGTTTTATTCCCTTTCATCACACTAAGCTCAAAGTTATCCTTTACTAACTTAATTGATATAATTGGCCGTTGGGTCCGTTGGGCCACGGTACCCACGCTCCATTAACATGAACCATATTTGCAAACTATTTGCCAACAACGCAACACCGCTTTGTTAAAGTCGATGAATGTTTTAAACTCGATTAACCGCAACAGTTACCGCGGTAACCGCTGCCGTTAACCGCTTATATGGGTTTGATTACATCCGTCTATATGTTACTTAACTTCAAAAGGACTCTTCATTTGAATAATTTTTTACGTAGGATATCCAGTGAGTGGGTTTTAGTGGTTATTAATCCCACATAACCCTGACTTCCCCACAAAAGCAGGGTAGCTTTTGTGCTTTTGTGGGGAAGTCAGGGTTCTTCAGTCAGGTCTTTTAAAGATTTTCCCCGCAAAAATAAAAAGGTGTTTACTGTTGTTTACTTACTGTCTAGGTAGGTACCGCCACAGCTCCCAGATTTTCCCAAGGAGCTACAGAATGGGGTTCTACAAAGAAAAAAGGAGGCATCACCGCAGTTTATATTCCTACTGTCAAATAGTAATGTGCAAACATTACTGTGTTTCCTAAAGGATGCTGTATCCTAGTGAGTTTACTAGTGTAACGAAACATGTCATTGTGTTTTACAATAATAGGAAGTGATGATATTTTGTTTTCCATCATCATCAACAGCCGATAGACGTTTTTATTTATTAGACTTTTTAAATTTTTTTTATTTTTATTCTTGAATATATCGCAATTAATCCATGTACCATATATGGTAAGATTTATTTTACTTTATTAAATTAAATTTATTAAACTAAAAATACAAACAATGAATGCATGGAAATGGAGTAATACTTGCAAGTAAAATTGTATTGAATTATTCATTATACAACCTTGAAAGAATAAACTTATATATGTAGATACAAATAGAAATTAAAATATATAAATAAATCAATAAATATAATATATTCATAAACAAATTGTTATTACAGAGACAATAATAAAAGTCGCCTGAACACAGTTTAAATATATGAGGGGAAGGGTGTTCGTGTATTGACAGAGCTTTTTTTCAACTACAATTTTAATGTTAACTTTTATATGTATTTTAAAATATAAATAATTAAATAAAAAGAAAATTGTTACCTGTAATAATATTAAAAAAATAGGATTATCAATTTATTCGTGTAGTAAAATAGTAATTTTTTTTTACGATTTAATTCATGGATGAAATGAACGAACGTTCGAGCGATCACATTCAATATCGGAATTAAAAACTATCTCAGTCGATTGCGGATTGCGAAAAGTTGGGAGCCGCTGATCCACAGCCCCACAGCCTCACACCCCACACCCCACACCCCCACGCACACACCGGTGGGAATACAACTTGCTAATTGGTATTGAAGCGTTACAATATCCTTTCCATTATTGCTGTATCGGTAGAATAGTAATTATACAACATTGAAAAATTCTAGTAGCTCTGAATTTACTTATAAAATGTAAAAATACTTACCTATTAAAAGCTTATAGCGATAAGGCTTCGCCCACACTTAGATTATAAGTTTAGTTAAGTAAATTCACTGTACCATAATGTGAATACTAAAGTCTATCTGAAATACCGTAGCTGTTCGTCTGATCTAAATTCTAAAGGTCCGATATCCAAGACCAAAAAGCTAGACCAAAAGTCTTTGTAGAGTTTTGAATGAAGTTTTTACTTAATCATAAGTATAAAGAAGTTATGATTTCTATGCAATTTCTACTTAAACTTGTATATAATAATATTGAAATCTATTAGAACCTAGTAGTAGGTCTACGTTGCTGTAGACCGAATAGGTACGTAGCTCCTATTGCAGCTAATAAAACTGGTAATATTACTGTCTTCTGGTTTAAAGGGAAAACTGGAGAAATTATTATTTTTTATTTATTTATTATACACACAAAATTTAAAAAAATACATATAAATAAATTCGGGAGAGAAAGTTTCAAAGGCGAGCTTAGCTTAAAATAGTTCTGTTCTAATAGACCTGTGAAAAAATTACTGGGGTAACGAGATTTATATCTCAAGACTATGAGCATAATGTTGTGCTGTGTATACCATCTTAACCAGAGTTTATGGTCAAGTGTATCACTTACCATGATCATTTTAGCTTTGTCATTATAAGAGAAGTAATGAGATAAGTACACTCATACCCTTTTTGCTTCATTGTTATATATAAATATACAACTATTTTAATATAACTATAGTCTTATTTTTTACTTCTAAAGTCACAGATACAGAGTTATCAGTCTGTTACTTCCGTATTAGGAATAAATCAAGTTATTTTTTTTTTTTACGTATGTATAGGTTAATGCTTGACCACGATCCCACCTGGTGGTAAGTGAAGATGTGGTCGAT
>DWLS01006087.1:0-11991 GCA_018246255.1 Pachliopta kotzebuea | reverse complement strand
TGACTATTAGAAAGTTGAATGACCACGACCCTCAGTCATGAAGATATACGACTTAGAAGAATAAGATAATGAAGTACTAAACTAAGATTCATCATCATCAGGCGATAGATGTCCACTGCTGGACATAGCCCTCACAAATGATCCCCGGGATGATGCTTAGCAGGCACCGGTGAGTTCCGTAGGAGATTCCTTTAACAATGCACTGAGAATGACCCCCGGTGGGATTTTAGTGGGTATAAATACCACATAACCCTCAACCCCTCCTAGAAGTAGGTTATCTTTCAAGGCCTTCCCAATGGTGGAAACTAAATATTACTGATGGTTCTAGTAGATCTGTGTCACCAAAAACTTCGCGAAGACGCTCTTATTTTTTAGTTTTCTTCCCCCTGGTAGGGCTGTATCAAGAATTGACTATCATGCTTTGTTATCTCATTCTTAATTTACTTCCTTTCTCCCAAATTCCTTCTTTCATACTTATACTCTATCTTACTTTCTTCTTTCATTTTATGTCCTTCTATTCCTTATCCATTTTGCAAAATTTTAGAAATGTTTCCCGGCTTTGGTCTTCATTTATCAACAACCGCAGTTTCTACCTCTAACGCTAAATAGTAATGTGTAAAGATTACTGGTTTCCGGTTTAAAGGGTGCTGTATGCTAATGACATTACTAGGGTAACGAGATTTAATACTTTAAGTTTTAAAGCGACGAGCACAATGTGGTTCTATGGTTACCGTTTTAATCAGCGCCACGTTATAGACAGGTGTAATGCATACCATCAGGTGAACGAAAAAATCTAAATTAATTCCTAGCAATTTTGTCTCAAAGCGACGAGCGCTATGTGGTGCTATGTATACCATATTCAACGCCACTATTACCATCAAGTGAACGCTTTGCTAGTTTCGTCGCATCATAGAATAAAATATTCAAGTTTCGCTTAGCTATTTGTAAATGCTTTGGTAAAGTTTTATATTACATTTTTTGGGTTTTATTTTTTATGAATAATTCAACTTTTTTTGTCAGCCCCAAAGGCGGAGTGAGTGAAAGCTGTTCCGCAAGCGGAGCTGGCAACTTGCCACGGTGACTTTCAAACACGGGAGTCCACGCTGCTGCGTCCTATATGGCGCGTGTGCGATGTAACTTTGACACAGATGTGGAAACTGCAGCCCATTGTGAACCAACCACGCAACCTTGGCTGCGGCGGCATATTTTTTACAAACAGAAAATATCAACATTAACCACCAAAACCGTAGCATTTTATAATATTTTTAAAATATTTAAAATTTTTGAGAATCATGTCATGAGAAAAGATCTATACACCCCGAAGTACCTATACATGGGTTTGTGTATTGCCTGTCGTAGAAGACGACTGAAAGGGTTTTTGGGTTCATAGGTTTTGTAAGTTGAGGCACTCACTGTACATTAAGTGAGCTGCAGATGGCCTATAAGTACGGAGTGGTCTCGTATTTTGTTGTAGCATACTACGGGCGCTTGAGAAGGTAACAGCTCTTCCTAGGATGTGCTTAGCAGCAGTGCAGGGAGGCACCGGTGAGTTCCGTATGAGATACCAGGGCCTTTGTCAATGCACCGAGGGTGACCATTAAGGGGGTTTATTGGGTATAAATACCACATTACCCTCACTTCCCCCAGGGTATCTTTAAAAGATTTCTCCTGAGACAAACCAAGTATCATTTCTTAAACTAAATAATAAAGCCATTTCTTAAACTAAATAATATAAGCCATTTCTTAAACTAAATAATGTAAGCCATTTCTTAAACTAAATAATAAGTACCATTTCTTAAACTAAATAATAAAGTACCATTTCTTAAACTATACTGCTTATATACCATGTTAGTTCAATTACAAAGCTTTAGTTTTATATCAAAGAGAATATGAGGAACATTGTTATGGTGTACAAAAACAATATTCCTTATGATTTGCCTATAAGAATATGCACCCGGTGGTTCATCAACATGGATGAACATGGACCCAAGATTTTGTTCTGGGGGATGTACAGGCCAAGAGCTCGCGGATACGGACTCCGCAAATTGAACTAAACCAATATTTGTATAGCTTATTCTGAGGATTAAATAATTCTAACTATAACTTTAGTTGTTGACCTTAACGTGGCGATGGTTAAGATGATATACACAGCTCCACGATACGCTTGGCGCTTTGAGATGTAAAGTGTGTCATTACCCCAGTAATTTCAATAGCAATACCCTTCAAACCGGAACACAGAAATGATTAAACAATACTATTTGTCGGCTGTAATAGGAGTTGCGGTGCTACTTAGACTTGAGTCTCTGTCAACAGACTTACCACCAGTAAAGTAAATTGCTTGATTCATTAAAAACTTTATAAAAGGTGAAGTCTTAAATAGTAAAAAGTTAATGTTATAACCTATAATAAAAAAGAACATGTTTTAAAAGCAACATCTTCGATATTAGTTCGCGGTAAATAATCTCCTAAGTGGTTGAATTATTATCTTTTATTCTTTGTATACGGAGTTAGTTCTTCACCAGGCGATATACGTACACTACTGGATATGGCCTGTCCTAATATTAGGAGGAATTGGGGCTATCTCCCACCACGTTGGCTTACGGGTTGGTGGGTAGCCAGTTTCGTTTATTGATTAGCAGGCTGCACTATGAGCAGGTGAGGTTGGCTTGGGTTCCGTGAGTTTTTGTGTGGGATCCAATACATCCCCACAAAGTAAATATATTTGAATAAATTAAAGAAGTCTTCTTACTCGAGGATAAGTTCTTTTCTGGATTGACTTCAGAAAGATTTTTATCGCTGCGGAAGAGGATATATTGATTTAATTTAAAGCTTTTTAGCTTTAACGACTCATTCACATGTAGATTAGTGAAATATAAATCAGTTTGAAATTTTCTTTTAATGTAAGTAGAAACTAGTTATAGCGGCGACGGTCGTGAGGCCCCTCGGCCGATATAACTCTTACTCTATACTATAGATTTAAGATTTATGATTATTTACTTTTATTCAGATTCGTGATAGCCTAGTGGTTTGAACGCAGGTGCGAATCCGGTCTGCGCCAATGAATTTTTCAATTTATATGCAGTTAGTATAACAGCAATTAAAATCACGTGCTCTGACGGTGAAGAACATCGTGAGGAAACTTACATATTTATGTGATGACCATACGCGGCCGGACTAGTATGTGGAATGAAGAAGGCAATGCCAACACCACTCCATTATAATTGAAAAGAAAGTCGTCGTGTTCACTATACATGATAATCAGGACTCTCAGTCATGAGGAAATTCGATTTTCTAATTTCTTTTTCAAGGAATTCCTTTCCATACTCTGATGAAATAAGAATAAACACAATTGAGCTGTACATTATATAGAGATCATTTGGAAACTTGGCAGTGGGAACGATGGTATCATTAGAGCGCCTGCTAGCAACACAATGGCATAATTCGCGGGAGAATCATTCCTGATTTATGATCTTAATATTCTCAGCCGCAAAAACTCGTATAAATAATGCAGCCGATGTTTCGTGAGCCGGCGAAAGTAAATATTGATGGGAGGCTGCCCCAAGTGGTTCCGCCGCCCGCCGCGCGCAAATACAACAGCCGCTTCCATATTCTACGTGCCCGCTGCGATTCAAATTATTTTCATATAACGTATATATTTTTTTTAATCAAACAGGTTCGTGCTTGACCAGCATACCACCTGGTGTTACATGATGTGGTGCTCAAAACTATAGTGAATGCATACACCTTATCACAGCTTTACACGCTGAGACATACGCGCATCAACAAGTTACAGGTAGGTCTCCGTTACCGGATACCGTCTTCAGCTCTGCAGATTATAGTCTAGAGCAATCAAGAATAGGACTAAGATAAGCCCTAACTGTTGTAGAAGGCGATTGAAAGGGTTTTCGGGTTCCTAGGCTTTGATAGTAAGTTTCCTCACTGTTTACTAAGTAAGCTCGGGGTAAACGACGAATATGAAGTTGTTTAGTATTCTGTCGGACATCATTGTTGGTGCTTGACATGGTAACGAGTTTCCCAGTGATATGCTTAGTAGAAGATCAGAAAAGCATCGGTAAGTTCAGTAAGAGATTCCAGAGCCTTCGACAATGCACTGAGAATGACCATCAAGGGAGTTCTTAATGGGTATAAATCCGTTATAACTCTGTCTTCTCTCTAAAAGCAGGGTACCTTTAGAAGACATCACCCGCGACAAAAAAAAAGTAGTTTACTACCATTTCACATAATACCAGCATTTACTCCCCTAAACGTATCCTGCAGAATAGCTATTACCGAATCGTGGCATCGAATATGGATTAAGTATTATGCAATTTACTTAAACTTACTTTGTAAACTACTTGCGGGAGCGACTTCGCTCCGACACCGAAAGCCATAGTCGATAGTGAGAATTCATGACGCGCTGGTTTTATATTCAAATCCTCTATAACCTAAGCACCTTTATAAGTGACGGAGAAATATGGAGTTAAAGTAAACCATTATTTATTACTGCGCGACAGTTTCCTTATTTTTATTTTCCCTTTTTGACGTCTTACTTTGGAGAAGTTATCTCACTTATGACGCCCTTGCGACGCATTGGTTTTCATTCAGAGTGCCATCGTGGATCTATTTGAATTTGTGGCTTGTTTTGTTTACACACAGTAAAAGAAACATTGATTTATACAAATTCTTGTGACATATAAGATTATTAAGTAAGATTACTTTATTCGTACAAGTTTCGGTACGACAAAAGAAATAAGGAAATAGACGCTGTGTCTGTGTAACGCCGTTTGTCTCACTGTCAATGTTGCGATATATTTATATAAGATCTATATATAGGTATACAAATTTTGGACAACTTCCGGTTGGTCGGCTAGAATCGGAAGTACATAATTTTTTTTTAAGACGAATAATTTTACTTCAATAAGTATATCAAAAATATGCACCATTACTTTGTGATTTTTGGTCTCACTTTCAGTTGGTCGGTTATACCGGAAGTGTATGTAAATAATATTTTTTATACGAAGAACATCTTTGTATAAGAATAATGTCAAAAATATGTACAGTTATGGTAGTTAGAGAATTTCGACACCACTTCCGATTGACCCACTGGAACCGGATATGGCTGAGTACCATCTCCGTATCCACCTCAAAATTAATGCCAAGTTTCATTTTGTTCGGCCTTACTGTTTTACCAGGGCGCGACCACAACGAAATTCCGACACACACACACTTAACTAAATCATAGTCAATTCAAAATTAACGTTATGGCAACGAAATAAACTTTGATTAATCAGCAACCGTTTCTTTCCAAACAATGAAGAGACCTCTTTATATTTAACAGAACAGCAAGAGAGGCAGATGGGAACAGTGTTGGTGTCATTGCTGAAGAGCATTGGTTTCCTATTCATTGTATTGTTTTACTCATCATGCTTTTTTTAAAAAGAATGAAGCGATGAGACGAGAGAGGTGATCACCTGATAGTAAATGATACTATTACACATAACAACGTGGTGCTGGTTAAGATGGTCGCTTAGAGGCTTAAATAGTTAAGCCTAGTTACCCGAGTAATTTCAATAGCATACAGCATCTTTGAAACACAGTAATGTTTGCATAGTAATTTGGCGGCAGAAAGAGGAGCTGCGGTGGTACTTACCTGTACAAGTTGAACAGTAAAGATAATAGTAAAAAAGTCTAACCTTTTCCAGCTGTTATAAACACTGTTTACTTTACTGTTATATAAAGTAATAATTAATTTTACATACGTGCAAATTTGTAGAAACATCTATTTTGGATTTTTGGTTCACCGGTTTGAAAGTTTAATTGCTGTAATGCTTAAGAAGTAAGGAAGGAGTTAAGAAGAAAGCCCTGTCCGTGATAGAAATATACAGGCTTATTTTTATGGTTGTTTCTGTGATGTTTTAAAGTTATAATTTTATTATTAGCTACATAAATCAATTGTTAAGTTAATTACTACTACTATTACCAGTAGAAAAGTTTCTTATTAATCAACTCAATGGCGTCTGTAAATTATTTCGCATCTCACCCTTCAAACATCTCGTGCAGGCCATATTCATCGTAACTGAGGCACGTAGTTTCAGAGGTAACCGGATTTTCCGGCGAAATTGTTGCTTGCTCAAGCACGTTGTACGGGACCATGCAAATCGATTGTTAGGCGCTAAAGTTTGATAGTTTCTAAATTGGATCTAATCCGGAGCAGCGGCTAGAGCGCGGAAGCGGATGTATCCGACGTAAAATGTAAAGTTTATACGCGTATGCAACATATTTGGAAATTTTAGTACACGAGCTTTTTAGTTAACTATTTTGCGGCAGCGCCTGTGGGAAGTAAATAGCAATTATACTGAACGTGAAAACGGGTTCATTCAACTCACTATTCTACAGATAAATATGTTTATTAGGATTACATAGTAAGTCACTAGTTAAGAAGCTGGTAACAAAATAAAAAGTAATATCTATGAAAAGAATATATTTCAACTAAGTTTGTAACAGAAGCGTAGTTATTGCTTCTAGTGGTAGGTTTCTTTACTAGTGGTAGGTCTCTGTTACCGATTACTATCTAGGTAGGTATCACCGCAGCTCCTATTCATACCGCCAAATAGTTATGTGCAAATACTATTCCATTCCGGTTTGAAGGGAGTTGTATGCTAGAGAAATTACTAGAGTAACGAATAATACACCTTAGGTCTTAAAGCATGCGCAATGTGATGCTATCTGTATATACTGTCTTAACTAGAGCAACGTTATTATAGACTAAAGTATCACTTACCATCAGGTGAACGACTTGCTCGTTGCCATGTCAAAAAAAAAGTGATCGCTTTTAATTGATAATTTTGCATTGACTGTGATTTAGTCAAGTGTGTGTCCGAATTTTGTTGTTGGCTGGCCAAACAGAACTAAAAAGGTCGACCAAAATAAATCTTGGTATTAATATTGAGGTAGGTATGGATATGGTTCTCAGCCATATCCTGTTCCGATGGCTAAAAGAAAGTTGTGTTAAAAGTCACTAAGTACTATAACTATGCATAGTTTTGACATTATTCTTATACAAATATGTTTCTCGTATAAAAATTACTATTTATATGTACGTCCGGTAAAACCTTTCAACCGGAAAAGTAGCTCAAAAGTCACCAAATATCTTATTGATATCTATATTGAGGTAAAAGTGTACCTCGCAAAAAAATATTTTTTTATGTACTTCCGGTTCTGACCGACCAACCGGAAGTTGTCCAAAATCTATATAACTATATAGATATATCTCAAAATTGACAGTGAGAGAAACGATGTTACACAGACAGCGTTTATTATCACTTACATTAATGTGAAGTTTAAATCAAGTAAAACCCATTGTAAATAAAACAGAACAAACTTTGAAAACGGTTTGTGTAATGAGTAATAAGCATTAAATCCTTTTTGTCGGTTAACATCGACTATTAATTATTACCAGGCCGTTAAACTAGATAATCCTGTGTTAAGCATAATCGACAGCTAACATTACCCGTGTACACGTGTCCTGTGGCTCCTGAAACAGGAACAGCTGTGTGGCCATAAAGTGAGTAGTTTAATTTTTTTCATTCCCCGTAGCGACGAAAGTAAGGCGTTAATAACAACAAAGCACAACACAACACCCTTCAAACCGAAACACAGTAATTTTTACACTGTACTGTATGCGGGCTACAATAGGACCTGCTGTGATACCTACCTAGACGGTCTTTAGTAACAGAGACCGACCACCAGTATATTAATTTTTTACTACACAAAACAAGAGGTTCATCTGATGGTAAGTACCACGCCTGCCCGTAACAACGATGCGCTGGTTAGAATGTGGAAATTTCACTAGCATACACTTAAACCGGAACACAATTATGTTTACATTACTATTCTGCCTACTTGTCATTCTTCGAAATATAATTTTCATCATCATCATCCAGCTCTTATTTATCATACATAACAAGCTCCGCTGTTTTTCTAATATTAACTCATAGAAATGATGTTCTTTGTTGATCTACATTCAGTTATCTAGTGGAGACAGGTAGTAGTACCTTTTTATTTTGTCGCGTGGGAAATCTTTGGGAAGATACCCTGCTTCTGCGGGAGTCAGGGTTATGTGGGATTTATACCCACTAAAATCCCCTCGGTGGTCATCCTCAGTAAATTGCGGAAGGCCCTAGATTCTCTTTCGGAACTCACCGGTGCTTCCTTGCATTGCTGCTAAGTTCTTTCTAGGAGAGGACCCACAGTATAATACGACAAAAGACGAGACTATTTCGTACTTGTCATCTCTGGACTCATTCAATAGACAGTGATAGCCCTCACCCTCAAACCTTTCAGTCTCCTTCTACTACAGGCATGGCTTTCCTATTCTTGGTAGCCTGCGACTACAAGGCTAAGGTATAACCTAACTCATTAATAAATAATCATTCTACCTATATCTGTTTGTCTATTCATACGATACCCCTATAAATAGGTAGCGTTGAGTTATGCTATATGAAGTACGCTAACTATACACAAGTTTATATCAGTTAAAATTGATAGATAATCGCTTTTTTTGTAATTCCTAGTAAGTATGTTTAATAAATATCATGGAAGGTTTGTTTTCCGAAGAAAAAACGGATTCTCATGCGGTTTGAGAGTCAATAGAAAACATTTGCAGAGTGTGTTGACTCCGGGATCAGAAGCGCGCGTCATTGGCTTTACATTAGCGTGAGGCTGCGGTTAAGTTTGTGAGTTTGTCTGAATCCTGACTGTGGAATATAGAAAACTTTTTCTTTTATTCGACGACACGTGCAAGGAGTTCACCTGATGGTAAGTGATAATTACAGCAACGTGGCGATAGTTAAATTGATAAACACAGCATAAAATTACTGGCTGTAGGTCCTTTTGCTGGAGATCGTATAGTATCCGCCGCAGCTTCTATTTCTACCGCCAAATAGTTATGTGCAAATATTACTGTGTTTTGGTTTGAAGAGTACTGTATGCTAGTGAAATTACTGGCGTAACGAGACTTAACACCTTATGTTTCTCGTCTTCATTCTTCAAGGGCCACGTTGTTACGAGCAGGTGAATGCCACGCTCATCTCGTCGATTAAGACTTGAAATGTGTGTTTAGTCTCGTTACCACAGTAACTTTACTAGCTTACCATTAAACAGGAACACAGTAATGTTTGTAGATTACTATTTGGCGATAGGTATAGGAGCTGCGGTGGTCCTAGACGGTCTCCGGCAATAGACCTACCACCAAAATAATTTATTAAAAGGAATATCTAATCTATACTTAATATAACTTTATAGACGAAGAAATATTTAATCCTTTTGGTCTTTAATTATATAAAATGTTGAACCTTCCAATGATTGGAATTCAGCTAGTTTGCATAAGTCTTTATGTAAGTTTTTAAAAGTATACCTTCCTTTTGTAGGTAGCAAGTGTTATATTAAATAAGTAGATACTTACTTTGGTTACCTTTAAACATCTCTTAAAAATAAGCATCATCCTCATTCTCAATTTTTGTATTGACTATGATTTAGTCAAGTGTGTGTCTGTATTGCTAAACAGTAAGGCCGACCAAAACGGAAATAGGCATTAATATTGAGGTGGGTACGGAGATGGTTCTCAGCCATATCCGGTTCCAGTCGGTCAACCGGAAGTGGTGTCGAAATTTACTAAGTAACATTACTATGCATATTTTTGGCATTACTCTTATACAAATATGTTCTTCATATAAAAATTATTATTTATCTGTACTTCCGGTATAACTGGCCAACCGGAAGTGTAACAAAAAGTTATCAACAACTTTAATGGTGCATATTTTTGATAGCTTTATTGTACGTTCCTCGCCAAAAAAAAAATTTTTTTTTACTTCCGATTCTGGCTGACCAACCGGAAGTTGACCAAAATTTGTATACCTATATAGATCCTATATATTGCAATATTGATAGTGAGATAAACGGCGTTACTCAGACCAGCGTATACAGTTGACTAAATAATAGTGAATGCAAAATAGACAATTACAAATTCAAAAAATAGATTTGTTTCATCACGACTTCATAAACTTTATAATAAACCTTTAAAGTTGTTGTCTACACAACACGCTAAGCATCACTCTGTGCTTCAAATTAATGGAAACTCGCACCGAAATTTGCTGACGTGAAATCCGGAACAGGAGGTCCATTTTCCTTAATTATTTAGCGGGAGAAATCTATTCAGTCCGATGCTACTGCTGTCATTAATTTCAATAACAGTGACAAATTGCTACGACGAAATTTATCAAAATTAACAAAAATGAATTCAAAATCTTAATCACTATGTATTTTAAACGTCAAATAATAAAATACATTAGATTTTTTAAGAAATAAAACTTACTATACTTCAGTTCATCATATTAAGAAATTGATTAAACTGAAGGATATAGTAATAAGTTAATGAAATAAGTTCTAAAGCAAGACGTACCTTTTTTAGAAGTGAGTCAGATTTTAGTCATGATTTTTTTAGATCTAACTTATAGCTATGTATTTGTATGATAAATAAATAAAAAAATCACATACAATTTATGTTTCGTATAAATATTAATAATTAATAGCTATATATATAATCAACAGAAGGGGTGTGGTTTTTCATGATAACGGTAGACCTCACACATCTTTATCCACTCAGAAAAAATTAAAAGAGTTTGGCTTGGGGATGTTAATACATCCGCCGTCTAGTCCAGACCTTGCACTATCAGATTTGATTCTGTTTCGTCCTTCAGAATTATTTAGAAAGTGTTATGTTAACATTACGAAAAGACTGCCAAAACCACTTGTTGCGGTTATTCGATGACAAATCCCAAAATTTCTATAGCAATGGGATCATGTCCCTACCTACAAAATGGCAAAAAGTTATCAAACAAAATAGTACCTACATACTCTACTTAAATATAAATATTAGTTTTTTAATAAATAAGTTAGTTGAATATTAAAACATGTTTTGTATTTTCTTAAAAAATGCGAAGAAACTTTTTCCTCAACAACAGTATCTAATATGCTTGTGATTATTATCTTATTATTATTAATATATAAAAAGAAATACCGATAACATATGAATTATCTATTTAAGTCATATATTGTTTTTATATATACAATATACTTTTATTTATATTATTACTAATACATGGTATACCTAATACATTATTATAATAGTTAATACTTTATCAGGGTACGTTGGAAGAAAATTCTTTTTAAGGTTAACCTCGCCTTTGTTACATTTTAAAGGTTATTTATTAAAGTGTTTATATGTATTTATATATCTATGGATATATATAAATATACGTATAAATAAGTGTATATGTACATTAAAAAATACATTATATTTTTCTTTATTTGACATGACGAGCAAGGCGTTCACCTAACGGCAAATTATACGCTTACCCATAACGAGACGTTGGTTAAGATGGTATACACAAAACCATAACACGCTCATCACCTGAAATAAAGTATTAAGTATTACCCCAGTAATTTCACTAGCTACATACTCATTCAAATCTGTACACAGTAACGTTTGTGTATTGCTATTTGGCGGTTGAAATAGGATCTGCGGCGGTACTTAACTAGAGTCTCCAGCAACAGAGACCTATTACAAGTGTAATGGTTTTAAAAATTGTTAAACCAACGTGTAAAATCATATGATTTTTTGTATATTTATTTGACAGTATCAATAATAAAAGATGCTACTGCTAAAGGATGCTAGAAGACCTGACTACTGTCGTTCTGTAAACGTGTAATCGATACATGAAATATTTGTACAATATTCTCTAAGAATTGTTATTATATATTGTTAATAGAAGAATAGAATCTCTCAGATTTGAATACTACATATATCATTAATTTAGTCAATCCAAGATACGTATAGTAATAAATGTATTTGAATTATGTATGTAACTATTATGATTCCACTGATATTCTTTGTTATTCTTGTCAAATCGAATCGATATGCTAAAGATTTAC
>DWLS01006086.1:0-11991 GCA_018246255.1 Pachliopta kotzebuea | reverse complement strand
GTTTTAGTGGGTAGGCCTATGCCCTTCAGGCAAGGAGAGCCCCACATAACCGTGCGCTCCGCCCCAGGGGCGCGAGATATGCAATTTAATGCATTTCCATCATGTAAATCAAAAAAAAAAAAAAAGGTCCCAAGAGTTGTATGGGACTCCTTACAGCTGTTAAACTTATTGTAGGTAATGCGTCATAACAACATGTGATTAATTTGTTAAAAGGTTTCAATTGAAACGCAGTGGACGATCATTCATCCAAGACTGTCCTAAATAAATGTTATAGTAATATATACGTTAAGATATTAACCAATCTATAAGATAGAAGTTAAGTATTTCCGGTTCCATGTAAACTGCGAGTTTGTTACAATGCGAAAGTAGAAGGAAAAATGTATTCGAAGGAATCCCTAAAAGGATTAAGCTCGCCTTTGTCCTTTACTTTTTCCTCCTTATTTTAAATAGCAAACATCCTGGGTACACGGAAATGTTTCGGAAAATATAAAAAAAGGCTTTTTAAAGAGTTTATTTCATAACGTTCAGAAAGGATACAGAAGGCTGGCTGGGGGCCCGGGGGCGGTTTGTACCGACTAACTCGTAGTCAGACGGAAAGGTTGTGTTAACCTTTGGTACAAAAAGTTAGCAAAGCTGGATAGTATGCCGAGAGATCTTAACTCCTTAAAAGGCTAAACGATTTACATCTAGATTTAAAATCTAAATTCATGGATTTAGTTTAGTTAAATGTATATTCTAGTGAACATAAGAAATCATTATTAGTCTAGACTAGAGGACGGCAACCTTTTGTATAGGAAGAGTCAAACACTACAAATTATATAATTTCATACCTTTGAGTTATGTTGTCATAAGGGAAAGGCCGACAATGAACAAAGAAAACACTTACTGATAAACTGAAATAGGAACCTGTTATACACAGATAGATCCAATAATCAAATATAGTTTATAAACTATCCATAAGGACCTATTGTATAACCTTAGTATATAAGAAGCTTATATTACTAAATAAAATCAGTTCTTTCTCAGTTTTTATTAAATCAACATCATAGCTTGGGGCAGTAGTCCCAAGCATATAGGTTTTAACTACCAACTTTTTTCTTGCCAAAAATAAATAGTGCTTGCATAAATAGGTTTTTCTTTTTAAATATGCTGTTATTATTATACAAAAGTGTTATTTTCACAACACTGAAGCTCCTATTTCAATCGAAGTGTGCAAACATTATTGTGTTCTAGTTTAAAGTGTGTAAGTTAGTGAAATTTCTGGGGTAGATTTAATACCTTACGTCTCAATACAATGACCGCAATGTGGTTCTGTGTATACCAAATCGAAGAGTTTTTTTTACACCACAAGATTTGATATAAGACTTAAAGCATATAATATTAGTTGGTGTTATACTAACTGCATATGAATTGAAAAATTCATTGGTGCAGGAAGGTTCAAACCTCTAGGTTATAACGACTCCAATTCGAATGGTTGTACCAGTAACTAGACCCGAACAAACTTTTTATCAGTTGAAACGATAATGTTGGGTGTTAACAATACTTAAAGACTACGAAAGGGAAGGAGCGAAGCTCTTCAACATTGAGATTGGGAGGCTGTATTGCAATTTACAAGATAACAGGGCGGGCCACTCAGTAAGCAGTTAGCGGAGAGTGTTCAGGGGCGAGCCAACTCCTCGGCGAGTTGGATGATTAGCATGCCGCCGCCTCACCGGATAACCGAATTAAGTTTAAATTAGTTACGGCAGTTCGTTGGCAACTTTTTTTACTTGATTATTGGTACAAAGACGCCCCCGACGAGGGTCGTCGCCTACAAATATAACCTAATTCCCTTGCCCTCCACCTTTTGTGGCCGCGCTCAACTTGGGCCGAGTTTCAAAAAATTTAATTACTACAGGACGTATTTAATGGTATCGAATTTTAAACTGATTCTTAAAGTGCTGGTAAATTTGGTTTTATTGATGGTTAAATCGCCGTTTCACCGTGATTGATGACCATCAAGTCTTTAAATTTCTTTCGTTGTTAGGAAAGTATTCAGAGCTATGAAAAATGTTTTGTTAGTAAATGTCTTCTGTTTTTTTCTATTTAACAATAATAATTAAGTTTAAATCATATTTACCCAACTCCACATTGCGCTCATCGCGTTGTGATCGGCCTTCATCCAGTGATCCCGGTCTGGTTTATGTACCATTGCTATACTGTTGAAATAGACACTACTTTGATACCTTTTTAAACAGTCTCCAGCGAAGATATCTACCATCAAAACTATTAACTACATTCCGCAATGATATTTCCAACTTCCTTAAATATTTTTTAAAAGAAAAATCCTGCGACCTAACGCTTGAAATATATTTGCTCTTTTACTCTCCCTACTTCCGAGTTCGCCCGACAAAAGACGGTCTGTTTATATTTTAAACAAGCACATTTCTCCTTACGGTCAGGACAAACAACGACAAAGAACAACGAAAGCCACTCCACTCCCGGAGGAGGTATATAATGGGGCGACAGAAATAAGTAATTTAAAAGACGAAACTTCAAAAGCCTCATCCATTTATTCATAAGATCAAGTTCAGTTCCCCAACGGCTCGTTGAAAAAGATATTGTACATAACCTTGTGCCTGTATACCCGGTGTGTTCTTTCAATTTATTTTTAGGGTTTAAAACACAGTGAGTTGTATAAAAAAATCTACAAGTCACTACTGTCACCTGTAGCTCAAAATATCCATAGAAGACGTACACCATGAATCAATGTAGCAAAAAGGCTAGGCTAGGTAGGCTTTTTGTAGAATGCCCATACTTTTAGCTACAAACAACACAGAAAGTCTTTCTTCCCCTGATATCGGTTCCTTTCCACCTTTATGCAAAATTAGGGTTCATTCGTGTGGTATATGAGACATATTACTGACAGGGCATATCATTTAGTACCAAAAATCATATTCGTCTAGCAATCCTGGAAAAGTTTTTAGGTGATATGCCTTCAATAACAAAAAAAAACAGTCGCATATTCGCAACGACTCGCATGGATGGGAAGAGTACGTTTGCGTAACGCTTCAAACAATTTACAAATCGGATGTGTTGTGGCGATGGCGAATGTGGGTCGCAGCCGCCCACATCCTCCTGCAGCCACCCGCAGCCACCCCCAGCCGTCCCTTGAACAACGAGCCGACGCACAGTGGGCTGCGTGCTGCTGCCACCGGCCAATGCACGCTGCCAAACGGAACTCCATTCAGCGACAACCCTCCGCTGTGAGGGTTCTTTAGACATTTAATTAAAACTAAATGTGTCACTGGTACATGTGGAACACATGTACCAATATACGCATCAACTCTTCATTATATTTTGTTTGATAGTACTCACATAAATGGGACGCTAGTTAGAATGATGTACGGGTAAAGCATACTGATGTCGCCAGCCTATCAGCTTGGTTACTGTTGCAACCCCCTCTTGTTTGTGAGAACAATCTCCAGAATCTTAACGACGATGTGTTATTAACAGAATAGTTACCTAATCACTTGGTCTTGTACACCAGACCCTTTTTAGTCGCATGGGAAATTTTCAAAAGATACCTCTACTTCAAGGGGCAAGTCGGGAATATGAGAGATTTATACCCAATAAACCTTCTCGGTGGTCATCCTCAATGCATTGCAAGCCGCGGGATCTCCTACGGAACTCACCGGTCCCTCACTGCACTGTTGATAAGCACATCCCAGAGAGAGCACTTCGGATTTGTTGTCCACCCTTAGTTCACTTAATGGGCAGTGATTGTTTGTGAGATTCTTCTTTACCAGCCAATAATCATCTACTGCAGAACATTGGCCTTCCCAATATTGAGTTGATTTGGGCCATCTCTCACAACGCTGGCCTAATGCACATTGATGGGGAGATCCCTTACGTCCTAGTAAGTGAGCTCTCTTAATAGGTGTACTATTGATCCTATTCTGGCTGCAAGGACTATTTGATGGTGTATAAATCTATCTCAATGACATGTTGTTAAAGACGACGCGGTATACTACTATTTCTCTATCATCACCTCCACCATAGACATTAAATTAATATAATAAATATATCAATATTACTATTACCGTGTAAAAACGTGGGTTATGTTAACCCTTCAGTTGTTAAGTTTAAATGGGGGTTTCCCTCGCAGGACGTGTTAGAAGCGGGAAGTTCACCCTGTCCGTACCCCTGGGGCCAGCGGCTGGCAGCACACGCCCCTCGTTTAAAATGCAAAACATCCACCAATATTATCTCTTCATTGAACAAACTTTGAGATATCTATCATAAGAGGTTTTTTATAGAAAATATATACTTTTTGAAAATTGCGAATATTACAGGACTCCAATAGCAAGAGAGGACCTCACAGAAGACGACCTTCGCACGCTACCAGCTCGCTAGATAAAAGTGCGGACACAGGAGCTGTTAGTAGTAAATCTAAATGGAAGTGACTTAAACAATTCTAAAGAAACGCTGTGTCTGTGTAACGCCGTTTCTTTATCTATTAACTTCGCGATATATTTATTTATGATCTATATAGGTTTTGGACAACTTCCGATTGATCGGCCAGAATCGGAAGTAAATTAAAAAAATATTATTTGACGAGAAACACTTTTACTTCAATAAGCATATCAATAATATGCACTATTAAGGCATTTGGTCACTTTTGGTCCCACTTCCGGTTGGCCTGTTATACCGGAAGTACATATAAATAGTAATTTTTATACGAGGAATGTATTTGTATAAGAATAATATCAAAAATATGCATAGTTAGTACTTAATGATTTTCGGCACCATTTCCGGTTGGTCGATCGGAACCGGATATGGCTGAGAACCACCACACCACTCCGTGCCCACCACAATATTAATGCCAAGTTTAATTTTGGTCGGCCTTACTGTTTGGGTAGGTCGCGACCACAACGAAATTCAGACACACACTTGACTAAATCATAGTCAATGCAAAATTGATAATAAGAGTATTATAAAAATAGTTCTCCCAATCAGTATGTCCATAGGTGAGGAGCGCGCGTGCGGTCCCCTTTCCCCCTCTTCTCCCCCTCCTCTCCACCGCCCGAACGATTAGAATCGAGCCTCGGGCGATAATCGATTATACGAATTAACGGAAGCCGAGTCCGATAAGTTTTATTGGACTTTAATAGACGCTTCTTTTGTTTTATGGACACGCACGAGATCGTGGCGGAGATATACGCTGTTCATTAAACCGACACAATAAAAGAGGTTCTACTGCATTCCTCTGCTATAAATAATCAGGCAAATGACCACGCATAACGCAGGACTAAACAGGAATGTATAAATATTACTTTTTCAGAATTACCTGCTTTATGATCTCTTTTATTTTGTACTCGTTCCTCTTATTTGGTTTGGGTTAAACCTTTAAAATTTTCTTTTTGCTATTTATAATCATCATTCTTACCATTTTCTTCTATCACTCCACTTCTCTCATTCTATATTCTTTCATACACTATTTACTATATGCCATTTCCAATCATCTTCAATTCCACTTAACGATTTAAGACCAGTTTCTTTAATAAATATTTACAACTTTCTTATTCTTTATACATTTAGATTTTGTTTACAATTACATTTTTAATTCTTGTTTTGTTATTGTTTACATCTATTTTATGGTCTGTTTACATTTTTCTTATATTTGTTTCGTGTTTCTTAAATTGTCCTTTATACCTCTTCCTGCATTTTGTTAGCGCTTATAATTTCACCTCTTTACCTCGCCTCCATCACCTCTTTACAACGCTTTAGTAATACTTGATGACTATGGTCTTCAACGGAGTAGATAGTGGAGTCAGTCAGAGATATCTTATTTCTTGGGCGTAATAGCGTATGGAGGGTCTAAGGGGTCCCACACAACACCTCACCGGACCCAAGTCATCTTCACCACCTCGTGGTGCACTCTGCTAATCAACAAACGAGGCTCTAGCTCTCTAACTAATCCGTATGGACTATTGTGATGGGAGACTGCCCAAATTACCCCAGAATTTGATGAGCTTATTTCCAGAAGTGTACGTCTATCAGTTGATGATGATGATGATTTCTTGGGCCCAATAGACAAATTTATTACAGCGTAGACATACTAACTGACGGCTCATTGGGAAGAACAAATCTTCGCTCCATAGTATAAATCACTTGTGGTGTAATGTAATACTTTTGTGTCTGCGAAAAATAATCAAAAGGTCATGAAAATGCAGCATATGTTGTTAAGTTTCATTTTCATCGTTTCTTTTTCTATTCGATGAGACGAGGAGAAGTGCAAGGCGTTCAACCGATGAAAAGTGATATTCTTGCCCATAACAACGAGGCGCTGGTTAATGTGGTATACACAGCATATGTGCTCTTCGCCTTGAGACGTATGGTGTCTTGTCACCGCAGTAATTTCAGTCACATACAGCACACTTCAAACCGGAACACAGTAATGTTTATACATAACTCTTGGGCTGTAGATAGGAACTTTGGCAAAAGAGACCTACTTTGATAGCCAGCCCATTGCAAAGTTAAAAAGTTTTTTCACAGTACAAAAAAGTATGAACAAATCCAAAGAATCCCCGTACTCACTACATCTGTTCTAAGGCCCGAAAGGAACCGTAAATTCTCGCCGCGCTACCAAATTCCCACGATTTGACTCCAGTCAACCGGTTCAAAGTAAATTCCGGCACATAGCGGCGTCTCCCCTACACCGATTCAGAATATCTTCATCCAATTTATACGTTGCTGGAGCTCCAGTAAATCCCTATTTATTGGCACATCCAATTTTTTATACATTCAAGTTGTGCCCTGCTTGCTCTGTGCACTGCAAACATGAGCGGGGCATCATTAAATGTCGATGGAATTGAACTTGCGAAAGGAAGAGACGGTACTGCCGGAAGACGTCAGTTGGTAGCTAGGATACCAGCTGGGTTTTAATTGATTCATCAAACATACGGAAAAGGGGAAATATTCAAAGGAAGCTAAATAGAAAAATTCTGTTCTGGTTTTATACAAGCTAAGAACTTCAGTCTCGTATATACGATTTCTTTAGCTATGTTCTTTTTTTCTCTCGTGCACTTTATAACTGAATGTCCTGGTTGTCCTTAAATCTTCCTTTTGAGCTATAACGCCTTTCAAATCGGCCAAATATAATAGTAGTGCCTTTTTTTTGGTCACGAGGAAATCTTCAAAACTGACCCTGCTTTTGTAGAGAAGATAGAGTTTTGTGGGATATACCCAATAAACCCTTTCGGTATTCATCCTCAGTGCGGAACGCCTCTGAATCTTCTACGGAATTCAACGGTGCCTGGTTATACAGGTGATAAGCACATCCCTGGGAGGTTATTACTCTCCCCAGTATCCATAGTATGCTGCGACAGAATATGAGACCACTTCGTAATTGCTATCCACCCCAGGCTCACTCAATGGACAGTGAAAGTCCTCATGAAAAACTATTTTAGTCGCTTTCTACGACAAGCAGGGCTTACTTTAGTCCTATTCTTGATAGCCCGATACTACAGGGTTAACAAATTAGTACTATCTAGCAGGACGGTCAAAAAACAGTACTATCACTAATATTATTTTGATATCTATAAGACTAACTATCAACCCATCCCAACCCCAACTTTTAACAATGGTCAGATATAAATTTAACCAACACTTCATACCAATAAAGTTAACACATGGTCATTATGTTCTAATTTAAACCTCATTTATAATTTCATCGCAATTTTAACACGCCGGGGAATAAACAAACGATTAACGTCGCGTTAATTATGCGTTACCGGGTAATTAGTGCCTTATTACCGAACGATATTTGAGAGCATTAAAAAACTGTCGACTTTTGCAGTAAATGTACACTGCATTGTTATTAATAAAAAAGAATAGCCATTTTACTGTCGGTGTAGCAGTTTGCAGATATTACTGCTTACTATCACGTTTACATTGCTATCAGGTTAATCTTCTGCTAGTATCATTACTACGTATAATAAAGATTATATGTTCTATATAATATTTATTACTATGTAAACGATAGCGATGTACACAGCGGCCCATAGTCTATAACACTAGTGTCTGCACATTATTACTATCCAGTAAACTTAGGTTACTGCATTTTTATAAGAATCCTATCAGTCAATTCTTCATCTGCTGATAGACGTCCGGATATAGGCATCCCGCAACAGTGAAGGGATTTGGCCAAAGCAAGCTGGTGAAGATCAGTAAACTATAATATAGTAAAAAAGCTATAATAAATTTCTAACGAGAGTGCTGTCAATTAAATTTGGGTCCCCATCACGGTATCTTTGAAGAATAACTGCTGCTCGGACTTTATCCATTTATCCTCAAAAATGGTTGGTAACCTTATGACCTTATAAGTGAGTGGGGTTCCGCGAAAATAATACGTAATCAGCGACGCGGCCCCGACAACCGCACTAAAAATAGGGGGGAGAACAATAAAAGTGATAGTTTTAGTGCCGTTTTATAGCGGGCCATGACAGGTGAGGGGTTTCGCAGTAAGTTAAGGTCGTTGGAGGGGAGCGGGGAGGCCTGGGGGAGGGGTCGAGGAACACGACCGACCCGCTTTCTACATTCATAAATTCAATGAGAAAATGTATCACTCGAGCAACCCTCTGTGCATAATACAAAAATTTACAGCCTTTATACGTCCGAAACAAGCACGCCCTCCCCCCTCTCCTCTCCCCTCCCCGTCTCATCCCGTCTCACCCCCTCTCTTCACTCCCCGTCCAGAGCGAGTGCGTACTCAACTTTGAGCGGTTGCAAATTATTCATTCCTCTAAAAATATTCCTAGAGCGCAGTTGCTGTTTAATTTTATTCTTCACGGGTCATATTGCGCTATATTTATATTGTCATACGCTTAAACGTTTCAGCTAATGAAGTAATAGGGTAACGGTTAATGAAATGAGGACGACGAGATTTTTTTTTATGCTTCGAGACGAGCAACGCGTTCACCTGATGGTAAGTGATACGCTTGCTAATAATAATGCGGCGCTGGTTAAGGTTATACACATAGCACTATATTGCGTCTGTCGCTTTGAGACGTAGGTGTTAAATCTCGTTACACCAGTAATTTTATTAGCATGTAACTCTCTTCAAACCGGAATACAGTAATATTTGCATTAATTGACGGTAGAAATAGAAGCTGCAGCGGTACCTACCTAGACGATCTCCGGCAATAGAAACCTACCGCCAGTAAGAGAAAGTTATTGTGTCGTTCCAGACAGCAAAAATTAAAAAAGATGTTGTGTTAACTTAATTATACATATAATTTACATATGTTGGTGTGGGCTCGTGGGTATCGTTGCCTGTGTGGAGTCCAGGCCGGGAGTCCTGCGGGCTCTGCGTTCCTCCGGAGTCGGGCAATAAAGCGACGCGCGGAGGCTTTCTATTTGCATGCCCGCCGCGGTGTCCCGGCCGTAAAAACCTTTAGTACCCGAGGAAATATGTTATGTTATTTCACCAACTACGCGAGTTTTATTACTTTTATACATCTCCCAGTGCGTTCGCGGTGTTTTTTATGTTGCTTTGAGATTACATGCGCCAATAAATGGCGAACGCACCTGATGTTAGATTTGTGTACGTCGCCGAAGTTGGAACATTTGATATCTCCCATCAGTCTCGCGGTTAGAATTTCATGTGTATATCTGACACGGAATTGAGTCGTGTGCTCGAAGACGGAAGTGTGCATAATTCTAATAAGTACAAAGAAGGCTTTAGGGACCCTATTATTGTATTATGTTATATCATCGATAACAATTGCATATCTGCCTTTACACATCGTGAGGTAGTGACTGGTTATGTTAGATTTATTCACTATCACACATCAGCGGATACAAGTTTTCGTTCAAATACCTACCTAAAAAAATAACTTTCTTCTTTAGGCAAGGTACAACGGAGTACGACACATCATCATCTCTAAAGTTAGGCAAAAAGGAAGTATCTGGAAATATCGGGTACCCTAACATTTCGTGGTAACATTTCTGATACATAATCAGTAGCTAAAAACATTTCATTGGTTAGTACGGCAGTAAAATTAACAATACGGGAGTACATCCGATATTTTAATGTATAAATTTTTATATATATCTATGTTGTTGCGTTAATTAAATTCACTAAAAGCGATTACCAACGCGTACAAACAAAGCGTCACTAATAAATCCTGCTTTAACGCATCGAAAACGCGGAACAAAAGGCCCCGATTGTTTTAATTTTACCATTTTTAATTTACAGCGGGTACCCGGTGACCGGTTTCAATGGAACCTCGCTACAGCAACATAAATAAAATTAAAACGTCAATCAATACGATCAGTTGTACGCAATCCGTCCGATAGACATCCGGTAATCACTTGGCACGTGCACGATGATAAATTTGCGGGTTGAAAGGATTTTAAAACGCAAATATACCGCGCTGATCATGTTTTTTTTTATATATCTAGCGATTTGCGAACAAACTTCTGTCTTGGTTGTTCTACAGATGATGTATAGAATATATAATAATTGTTACAAACAACATTTCCAAATTTCTTAGCTACAGAATAAAAAAAACTGTTACTATTCTAAGCACTAAAGAAACTTTTTGAATTGTATTAACGACAACCTTCTAACCTCTTTACTGAACTGCAGTGCTTACTAATTTTACTCACTCCTAAGAAATGTGAAGGCTGGCCTCTGCAGCCTCACCTCATTCGCACATTCTATTGTCCACCGATCATCATCTTCTCAACCGATGCATGCACTTTTATACACAGGACTATTGTCTACTAATTCAATTTAAAAAGCCGCTCTCGGAAACTACCCACTTGGGCAATAAAAGTAGAAGAGGTTTATGTAATAGCAAGCGATCTCCGCCCTCTGGGAGAGTATAAGGAGGAGCATTGCACCGGTCGTGAGAAAGAACGACAACACTCCATGTGTAACGTTTTGGTTTACTTAATAGAAAAGTTAAAAAAAAAACTGTTTAAATATTCAATAAGTTTTGTTTCTCCCACCAAGCAATGGAATGGGATTTTGGACTATAGAGCGCTGTGGCAATACCATTAAAATTCCAATTCTACAATTTTAAACGTTTTTTTTTTATTTAACAAATATTAAGATCAACATTTTAAATGGAAACACAGTAATTTATTTCTGGAATCAATTAATATAATGGTCAAAAGAAAAATATGGAAAGTTGGTAAAATTACAAAGCATTGTGAAGTAATGTCGAATACCACCACACTAATTTCCAATTTCCGTTTCCACGTTGTAAACGCATAAAACTTGATTAATGGTCAATCAGTCCGGAGACTGGGCAACGTGTGATTTAAATATAAAACAACTCCTACACGAAAAGGTATATTTTTTCCCTCTGAAATGTAATTGATATAATCGACGATGGATTAGGTAACGCGATTAAATTTCTCGTGTACGATAAATCAAGTAAATCTTACAAGCTTGATAGTTATTAAGTTAGAAAATTGAAAACCAATACTGCTCCTCCCACTGACCGGAATTCCTATAAAATATGGCATTTTATTAAAAAAATATTTAGTGGCACATACAACTTCACCCAATTAGTTTTTCTTGTCGTTAGCATTGAGATTAACAGCAAATACGTTAAGGTTATGTTCCTAGCAATAATTATTTAGCAGCTACAGACGGACACCTTTGTACTATAGACAATAGGACACTTTCAGTTAATATCAAAGAAACTTTTCTCTTCGTCTTAATTCATAAAAAATCCACAAACAATCTAAGGCAGGATTCAGATTGAGTCTATGGCAAATGATCACATTAAATTAGAAATATGCAATGGTTAGTATGTCAATCATTATTCATAGCACTGCATCTCCGTTTGTTAATGAATTGGGTCACAAAAGGTTTTATTAAAGACCAGGACGTATGCACATCTTTTGCAATTAACAATGAACTATTCAGGAAGTTTACACAACAGCACAGAGTGATAGTCGCTTTGTGATATTAAATATTTAATCCCAGTTATT
>DWLS01006085.1:0-11992 GCA_018246255.1 Pachliopta kotzebuea | reverse complement strand
TCAAGTATTCAGGGGCAAGAGGATCGAACAGAATTGAAAATAGCGTGCACAGTGTCCTGAAGGACCTGCGATTGCGGGTTATAAAATTACGTTGCGATTATAAAACATATATAATATTTTTTTTGGATGGTAATTATAATACATAAAATAAAAGATCTAAACGTGGCAAAGGAAGGTCAGAGGTTCAAACAATTTTAAAACTTTGTTTATGACAATCATCGTCCATCATACATAGATCATAGACAATGAATGAGGTGAAGTTTTTTTTATATTACTTGAATAAGAAATATTATTTTATAATACGTTTTTTTCACAACATATTATGGGTCACTTGGACTATAACAAATATTAATTATTATTAATT
The DNA here is from genome assembly GCA_018246255.1 of Pachliopta kotzebuea. Classification (NCBI taxonomy): domain Eukaryota; kingdom Metazoa; phylum Arthropoda; class Insecta; order Lepidoptera; family Papilionidae; genus Pachliopta; species Pachliopta kotzebuea. Next base: position 11,628 of record DWLS01006085.1, on the reverse strand, counting down.
ACAATTATACTACATGATTACTATCTTTTTTGTCTGCAATGGGATAATATTTGACCTCAACTTTACATGGCGTGATTACGAGGCCAAAAATGTAAATGTTCGCATAAAATACACTGGCTTTTATATGTGACTGCATGAACACAACAATGCTGTTATGATGGCAGATTTTCAAAGATGGTACCTAGGTAGGCTAAGTAAAAAAAACCCTAACATTAAATTAATGCTACAAGTTCACCAGTGGTGGACACACTCGTACATAAATATTATATATAGATAACATCTAAATACCATTTAAATATATACCTCCCCAATAAACACACCTATACCATACCAGTCTCGATTGATTAGTCTATAAGAGTTTTATTATACCTTTTAGAAAGATTTGGCAAGTTATTTTTTTTTTCATAAACTTTATATGTAACATAACAATGAAGAAAACTATTGCACGGTTGGCAAGGTAGTTTAATCATAAACAATCCACTGCATATTCCCTGGAAATTCAAATTCCAGCAGGAATATGTACCAAATGAATTATGGTTTTATTTGAATCATAAACAAATAGATTTGATGCCAGAGGTTTAAAATTTATTTTGACTATAGGCTATAGCCTACTTTGATAAAATCATTATTAGTGAAGCGAGACTTAAAAATTTTAATATAATACATCTGCTGGAATCCGACACTGAATTTTTTTTTTCTTAAAATGCTGGTGCTTCATCATCATCATTTCAACCAATGGACGTCCCCTGCTGGACCTAGGTCTCTTGAAAATGCTAGTGCTTACAATATGCGTATAATTTTCTTATAATTTAAAAGAATTCTAACTGCTATTAAAGTTACAAATGTACCTTAATAAGAATGTATGCAATACTTACTTACGCAAAATAATTTTGTAACGAAAATGTTTTACGCAATTGATTTAAAATATCGTTACACAATTTCATTAATGCCGTATACATACCTCTCTCTTATTGAAAGATCAAAACAAGTTTCATGTGCGTTTTAATTACCATGCTGCTTACCAACATTATGAATAAATAACCCTTTTAACGTTCCCACAGCCATGGATTCAACGACCCTCTTACAAGAAGAGAGTCAATCATGTCATTTATTCATGCTGGTCAAGTGGGCATTGTGGACGTCACATACTTGAAAGCTATTGCTTCTACCATTAGAAAATATTTATAATTTCCTAAAAATTTAACCTTACCCTTTTTATTTTTAAGACATTTCATTGTTGCTTGAAAAATTATACTACTCCTAGTAAAAAACGCTTTCACACCACTTAAAAAAAAAATTATTGCTCAAACCCTTTGAGCCGATAGATAACCATTTAAAATTTCACTCACACTTGTCTCATCCATTTTTTCTTTTCAACTAAGCAATAGGATGTTTATACTGCAGCACACTATACTCATCGGTTTGAAAGGAAGGATATTAAATCTCATTATTCCAGTAACTATAGCACTCTTTGAACTGGCACAAAGTAATATTTGCACATTATTGTTTGGTGTCAGAAATAGCAGCAGCGGTGGTATCTCTTTCGACCAGCAACAGGGATCTAACACCGATTGTTGGTAGATCCCAGATCCATTATTTTTAAAGCTACATCTAAAAACTTATATTGCCGTAACCATGTATCTTATATTTTTATTAAAAGAAGCGACGAGTTGAGTAAGATGTTCAGACTATTGAGTATTGAAAAGCTTGGCATAACAATGTTCAGCTTATTAGAACAATATACACTGCACCACATTGTGCTCCTCGCCTTGAGAGTTAAAATTTTACCGCAGTAATTTTACCAGTCTCGTATGTCGCAGATTACTTGGTCAAAGCGGCGGAGTATTCGTTCAGCGTTTTAATGCCGGAGCGACCTGCGACCCGGACGTTGTATCCGCTGACCGCTGGGTTGACGTGAGCATTGTGCAGTTCAGCTACTTGCGTGGAGCACGCGGCGGCGGGGTCGCCCGATGACGTCAAGCTGCCCAACCTGTATCATCAGATATTTTGTTTACCAACAATGAGCTAACACTTGTTCTTACTTTCACATGGTGTTAGATGACTACACAGTGTGATGTGATGGTAAAGCATGCTGTTTAATATTATTCAGACTCCCAGATGTTGACAGCCGGAACACGATATTATAGCTGCATATTTCCAATATGAGCGTGGTTTATTCAGAGAGGTTCAAAACATTTCTACTACCAATCAAACTCAACATGTCGCTCCAGGAAAGAACTAGGAGTCTCCATGTTAGTAAATTGTTATTAGTAAGTAAATTGTTGTTAGTAAGTAAATTGTTAGCTCCTGTATCAATGTATCACCTGGGTCTTGACAAATGAATTGGTACAAGAGCTGAACTCACCAAAATTCATTTCCTGGATGTGCATTCCCGTCCCAAGGGTATGTCATAACCAACAATTTACCCTGGTGCTCACCAACAAGTTTAGAAGATGGCTGTCTGTTCTCAAGTTGTACATTAATGCCTCCTAAAAATATCAATACAATGACAGCTCATTAGTTTTCTAATATTCCATGGTCCATCTCAATCACGAAATATCCTGTTTTATATACATTGTCTTTTTTTTACTAATAGCTATATTTTAAGTATATAATTGCTTATGATAACCAAAGTATTTAAATAAACAGTTGTAATCCTTGCTCGTCAAGAAATTAACAAGGACCACCAAAACCTCATCTTTGTCTCTGTACACTAGAGAAAGTGATCGCAATTGTGGGAACTGTTCAGAGTAAGATACAAAAAATTACAAGTTTGTGCAAAACTAGTAGGACCAGGAACATCTTACAGTTTTTATCGTGGTTTTCAATGTGATAACCATTTCAATGTAATGACCTAGTAGCTAATTAAATTACTTCCTATTATTTCGTGCAGGTATGTCTTATGACTCAAAAAGGAGTATTGTTATGTGAGTAGTATTTTTTTATATAACAAGCTTACCTTTTGGATGTCGTTTGCTCTCAAAAAATATCCTCTTCTCAGTAGGTGTTTCAGCATTTGATGAATTCGTGAACAGGGCTGAAATTAATTTTTGTTATAATTGTTTGTTAGGTATGTCATAATTGATATAATTAGATGACGTATTTCTATTTTTTTATTCACAAAGCGACTACACAAGCAAGATGTTGAAAAAACTACCACAGCATACCTACACATATTATCCACTGCGCAAAACAGTTAACATAAAAATATAATCTATGGTACTGTTCTTAAGCTTACCCGTTATTCCATTACTAGGTTGAATAAATGCAAAGTTAACATCAGAGACATTGTTCAGCATATCTTTTTTGAGGAATGAACGTATCCTTTCTAGGAAAGTCAGTATGTACACATCTGGTTGATGAGGTGACACTTTCCATACACCAAGACCTGAAAGACAAAATATTTAAATTATATATATTTTAAATAATATATTATAAAACACCGGCTACTAGCACATTGTGCTACTAAAAATAAAATAAACTGCATAACATTGCATTGGCATAGCATTGTGACGACTATCAAATTACCAAAAATTATTTATAAGAAAACTTACCGCAACCGATTATATTAATGAATGCCTGCTTCCCAACCTCCTTAGCTCTATACTCTGCTTCTAGCAAAGTGAGCTCAACCAGCACGCATAGTCTCTTGTAGTACACCTCATTATCAAAGATATCTTCACTGGATGGCTTTTTCACATATCTGTCCACATACCTCTTCTCCTCAGATTTATCTTGGATGTTGACATAGGAAGTTAACTCCTCATATGTATAACTATGGACCTGGAAATATGCAGCTATAAGAATCTATACAACTCTAAATACACAATAACACCAAAAAAGTTTAGATTTATGTTGGTAAATAGAATCTTTGTCTATTTTTTTCTCTTTACTGGCCTAACTTATCTTTCTTACTTAATGATTTGGTTTAGAGAAATGTTATCTCTAATGAAATGAGACAAATATTCCTAGAACTAAACAGATGTTCTTTGTATTTACAAACCAGCAAATACGAATACAAAAATTGCCGTTTTTAATTTAGAAATAATAAACGAGGGACTGGAAATGTAAAATCATTTATATCATCATCAGTCGATATATGTCTACTAATAAACATAAGCTATACCACAATAGTGGGGTGGAATTGGGCAGTCTCCTACGATCCTGGTTCAATGCGGATTGCCGGTATTATAACCAGCTGGTAAAGTCCGGATCCACGAGCCCTAGGACCGTCGAAGCCTTCGCGGCCATAATAATATTGCATTTACATATATCATCATCAGCCGATGAGCTCTAGCTGTACCCAATAGTGGAGGGCTTTAGGCCGTCTTCCGCCACACTGGCCCAAGAGCAAAAGTCATAGAGGGAGTTCAGTGTATATATTATAACACTAACCTGGTAGAACTCAGACCACATCTGCCTCCACATATGTTTGGCGGACTGGTTATTTCTTACATATGTTGTTTTCAGTACATTTAAACAGGTTGTTGGTGTAACCTCCTCTCCATAGCCATTTTCTAAGGTGTTCTGTTGTTCTGTTATCATTATATCTTCATACTCCATACGGTTCGGACGCTGGAAACGAGGGCCTACAAGACCTGGAAATAAACAGTTTCACCTAGATAAGAAAAGCCCTAAGAAATTTTATTCAATGTGATATGGCAATACTTTTATCCATTTGATATCAAAGTTATGACCAGGGAATTAAAGAAAAGAAAAATAACGCAGTTTAGATATTCTTCAAAAATATTTATTGACACACAGTTAAAAGAGTTTTCAAGTTGAGAGAGCAAAACTAGATCAAAAATTGCCCACACATTTTTAAACTATAATGATAAGAAGAGATAAAGAGACATATTTTTAATGCATTAGTCCTTATAAACTATGTACGGATTACACTATTCAAGCATTTACTGATGGTAGGTTACTGGTTATGAAGATGATCTAGGTTCTTACATGCAAACTGTGTACCAGGTGGAAGAGCACTGTAATAAGGAGCTGTCATAGATTCCTTATTAGCAAAATTATTAATGCAATAAGATTTAATACCTCAAATACTTTACATGACGAGTGTGCTGTGCTGTTGTATGAAAATTCTTACTACCACCATATTGTTATGGACAAAGGTTATCATCTAGCACTTAGCTGTACAAAAAAGGGTGAACTATTACCAATGATAACAGCATTCTCTTCAGCTGTTTCCTCTTTAATGGCTCCAGAGTTCCTTCTCTCGCCATCATTAATGCATTCTGTGTGACCACTAACATAAACCATGGAGGAAAGTTTCATCTCGTCATAGCTTAAACAGTTTTCCAACAACAAAGGAGGCTTCTGTTGTAATGTACCCACAGCGTCCCAGCCTCCACGTCTAAATATAAACAACATATACTTTAATATGTTATTGGAGTGTCTTAATGGAGGTAATTTATATAGCCGCTAAGGTTAAGGCTTAGTGATCCTTATGTAGTTAAAAAATTACACTCACCATGTCACTACACCTTAATGTTAGTGTAATAATATAAGATATATAAACATTTTACAAAATTTAATAAGTTAAGGGTTTCCCAATAAAAAAAAATGAGAGCATAGAAGGACCTTTGAATTTCCATTTGGGTTTCTGTATAGTTGTTTAATTATCACTACCATCAAACAAAGACCTATTTATTTTGTTTCTTTTCACAAAAGGGTACTCCACAGAATACCTTAGAAGTCACATGTTGATAGCAGGAATACACCAATGATGTTATATAAATACGAAGGTGACAGCAAGATGAATTTGAAGAAAACCTACCAATCAGTCAGGCCCTGAAGCTAATGAAAGACTTCCAGATTACAAAGCAAATGGTTAGATGCTGAGCAATAGGTGCTGTTATATGCAATATGACATAAATTGTACATATGACTATGTTAAAAGAGTTTAAGTTGAAGGCATATTGCTATAAACACACTTAATTTAATGTTTCACATTAAACACCAAATAACTTACCCTTCTTCACCAGACATTAATTTGTATGTATCAAATCGTCCCATGAATGTGATGGATCTTTTCTTTAATATCCTATCAATAAGCTCCGGAACAGACATATCTTTATAAAGCAACTTTTCTATACTTGTTCCAAATTCTCTGAAATTTATAGAAATAGATCCTTATATTAAATGATTACATAATTAAATTCTTATACATAGACAGATAGTTAAATATGTACACATATTTGTTTTTACCACACAATTGTTATTTATTTCAATATGTTAAGTTGTCCTTGGTGTCCACTAAGCTTTATAACCATTGTTTTTAATAAATGAATAACAAAACAATCTTTTAATGATACTAACACACTAGAAAAGTAAATAATACTGAGAATTTTGTCATGTGTTTAAAAACTTTGGTAGAAAAAAAATCAAGTGCAGCATAAGATTACTACTTGCAAGGTGGTTTTACAACCAGGTACAGATTTCAGGAAATCATTGGAAGTGATTGGCATTGAACTAGTTGCTCTAGACATTAATCAGGGACACCTGTTCTATAGTGGACAACAATAGCCCAAATTATGAAGTAAAAAATGTTTTGAAAAAATACAAATTTATTAAAACTTTAACTTTGATTTTAATTTTAGTAATATGACTTTACTAAATAATATATAAATAATAAAAACCTTTTATAAATAAGAAAGTGTGTCATTAGTAATAGAACTCTTTCATGGATGATCGGATATGTGGACACAATGTTCCTTTTGAGCCTGTCAATAGGTTTCCTTTCTTGTAGTTGTTCTAACCTAAAACAAAAACATTTCAAACTATGAATGTCAGTTATATAAAGAAATTTATTGTTATATAATAAATATGCTCAATACTGAGGCTCTGCGATTTCTCTCACAAACATGAATACTATTTATATACCAAGCTGTCCCAGTGAGGGTTGCGGGAAAGATAGATTTCCAAGAAAACTGTTTTGGAGCATTATGATTTTGTCACAATTTATATTTCATTATCATCTTTCATTGACCAAAAAAAATGTTAGATTTTATCACATCAGTAATTTTACTAGCTACAGCACATTTTAACCCGGACAATAGTAATGTGTACATTACTGTGTGGCTGTAGAAATATATGCTGCAGTAGTAATTACCAGGGTAACCTTAGGCAGTGGAGACCTGTCATGTGTAATTATACATAGATTTCAAAATCTATAATTACATATCAGAAATTGCTTGTTTATACAGTTTTATTCTTATGTACATTGCACATATACATTTTACAAAAAACTTTAAAAATTCATTTTATAAAATAAGTTAGAATATATTACAAAACCATCATCTAAAACACTCTTACATGGCTAGATATACAAACATTTCTGCATATTTTTGGCTAATCTTACCTGACTGTCTGAACAGGAAACGGTATAGGGAAAGCTTTGCTTTTTTTGATAATTTCTTCTATATCATCTGATAAGGTCACTTTTGGCAAGTCTATGCATTGTTTAAGTAATTCATTTGTTTCTTTCCCCATACTTGGAAAACACCAATCCGGTTTACACCTATAACAGATCAATTAAAATAATTGTGGTATGCTTAAGCATCTATTGGCTGATGATGACTTGACCTTTGCTTTTTACTAAAATTATCCATTTGATATAAAGTATAGTCACTGAGTATATATTGTGACCTAACATGATAACTAAACCCAAGAGAAATTAAAACCACAAACAGTCTCAAAGTCAAGAGAAAGTTTTGAACGATCCAAAGTATTTCTTAAGAGGATCATTATAAAATTTAATATGTAGTTATTGCAGTGATTACATGTAGATGTGGAACTAAAATAATTATATGTTTTATATAGTATATTCTCAGATTTTGTTTGAAATCTAATTACCATCATTAATATCTCTTACAACGTATTCTTCAAAACGTACCATCTAATAGTACGTAGAAAGGTTCTAAGTGCTTCAAAAGTTTATAAAAACTCTTATTAAACTTTCGAATTCAATAAAAATAATTTTTCTTTTAATAAAATTATATTAGTCTTGTGGTTACCCTGTAATAGTTTACTAATTATGAGGAATATAATAAGATTGCTTGTATGTTAACATAACAATGCAATGACTGTTATCCAAAGAATTATATGTTTTCCTCATAGAGGTATTTCACCATATTTCATAAACTATTATATCAATAGTATATGATGTATATTATTAGTTGTGATAAAACAAGGATTACAATATCATATAAATAATTAAATTAATATAATACAAATTAAAGTAGCATAAGAATATTATCGTAAACAAAATATTTAGCATAAAATGCTTACCATGCAAAAGTCTGAAAATTCCGGAGACTATCCATTTTCTTTAGCAGGCCCTAGAACATTAGACCAAAATATAAAAAGCTCCTTTTTATACTTGATAATATAAAAAAAAATTTAATTTCTCTTTAATTCGTCGCGAAATATTTTCCTTACTGTAAGTCGTCGATCAAATAGGTAACAAGCAGATTTTAAGCATTTATTATTCAAAATCATTCATAAATCACAACTAGTTGAATGAAGAGTATTATCATTATAAATGCTTATTATTATAATAGAAAAAGTTTTTTGTACAGAAACAATTTGCGGTACAATCCAATGACGTAAACGAGAATGACAGATGAAAGTTGTTTTTATTTCCTTAATCTCTTGTAATGCATATGAAAACATTATTTAATATATGTGAATATCTAAGAAAATTAATAATTTATAAAAACATTACTTTTTAATGTAACTCGAAATAATTTTTATATTTATAAAATATACGAAAAAATATAAGCTCCCTTGTTGTTATTACTACAATGTTATGGGTAGAATCAATGATATCCATAACATTTATATTACAAATACAAATACTTAATATTTATTTTTATAAAGTATTAAGTTTCAAAGCAATGTTTTTATAATAATAAGAAATAGTTTTTTTGAAAATGGGCTTAATGATTTATGTCAATGTCATGTTGATGTTAAATATTGGCGGGCTTAGACTTATTTGTTTACTTATCTTCAAATAATTTTCAATATCTTTAAATACTGTTATATTTTTACAAGGTATTAATAAAATAGTGAGCAATGGCTGATTTACAACAAATTCGTGTCGAAGTTAACAATGCGTTTAAGCTAAGTGGCTTCACAATACGCCGAGAGGCGAGTACATTTGTTGCAGAACAAATTATTGCTTTATCACATCAAGAGCGACAGAAAATAATTGATAAACTTACTGCGCATCTTCTTCATCAATGTCTTTCACAACCCGTGTTAGAAAAACAACATTTGGAAGTTGCTTACAAAGAGTGTTTGTCATTAGGTTTGGAAGAAACTGAAACTGTTATGAATGTGATTGATGCTTTTAATATACCGAAATTATGTTATGATAATGAAAGAAAGAAGTTTTTAAAAGACGTTGGAGCCAAAAACAATTTATATCCTGAACCAAAATGGAAAGCTCAAATGTTAATAGATAGATATACAATGATTTGGCAAAGGACTATTCGAAATAAGCTCTTTGCTAAAGAGACTTTACCATCTATGGAAAGTGAAAATCGTTTCCAATTGCGTAAAATCGAAGTTTTATTAAGCTCATCAAGTAAACTAAATGAGGTCATTGTTCTTGGACTTTTAACACAGTTAACAGAGGGTAAATTTTATTTAGAAGACCCAACCGGAAGTGTATTGCTAGATATGAGTCAAACAAGGTATCATTCAGGGTTGTTTACTGAAAGTAGTTTTGTACTTGCTGAAGGACACTACGATGATAAAGTTTTGTATGTAATGGGACTTGTGTTACCACCTTCTGAAAGTAGGGCAACATCATTGCCAATTTTTGGTAGTTTGAATACATTTGGAGGTAAATCAAAAACCTTATTAAAAAATTCTCAAAATTTATTAAAAATTGAACAAGAAAATGAAGATGGCATGATGGTATTTCTCTCAGATGTATGGTTTGATAATCTTAAAGTAATTAATAAATTAAAAACCCTTTTCACAGGGTATAATGAGTTTCCGCCAATTGCTATTATATTTATGGGTGAATTTCTATCATGTCCCTATGGATATGAGCACAGTTCACAGCTCAAAGCAGCCTTAACAAATCTATCTGACATTATTTTACCATTTACAAAACTGCGAGAGTCATGCAAATTTATCTTTGTGCCTGGGAGAGGAGATCCGGTTGCAGCAAATATTTTACCAAGACCTCCGATTCCAAATTCACTTACAGAAGAAATTAGGCTAAAGTTAGGTGACTCTGTTATATTCACAAGTAATCCATGTAGAATACAATATTGTACTCAAGAAATTGTTATATTCAGGCAGGATTTAGTCACAAAAATGTGCAGGAACTCAATACACTTTCCTGACACTGGTGACATACCTGATCATTTAACAAAGACACTTTTAAGCCAGTGTACACTTTCACCTCTGTCATTAGCTATTCAACCAGTATACTGGAAACATGCGGATGCACTAAGCCTTTACCCTATGCCGGATATAATAGTTGTGGCAGACCATTTCCAGCCGTATACTAGGGTGTATCAGAACTGTCAAGTGATCAATCCAGGATCATTTCCTCGTACTGAATATTCATTTAAAGTATATGTACCATCATCCAAGACAGTTGAAGATTCACAAATACCTAAAGAAGATGTATAAAAAAATTATGTTTTTCATTGTAAGAGGAGATAGAAAAAAAAATGCTATTATCTGTATAATAAATCATAATAGGAGTTATGTAAATATAACCAACTATCTCAGCACCATGAATTGTAAAAGGAACACTTAAAAACAAATTCATAGGTAAACATAATAAATATTACAATTATCAACAATATCTCAAGGACCCTTAAATGTTAACCATGCAGTGAAAGAATTATTGTTCTGCAATATTTGTGTATAGCACCAGTTGTATATAAATACTGAACCTGTGAAATAAAAGTCAGTTCTCTCTGGACATTAGTTCCTAGTTTGTATTTATTTAAATACCCTTTTACCCGATACGCTTAATGTAACTTGATTCTATTCTTGTTTCGCTCCTACTGCATCAGCCGACAGACAACCACTGCTGTACAATGGTCTCCCAATAGTGGGGGGATTTGGGATGTGTACCATGCTAGCCCAATGCGGTATGGTGGGGATTTTTTTTTTTGATTAGCGTTGAGGAAATGCCTACGCATACCTACCTTCGTGGGAGCAAAGACAGGTTGTGTCGGACTCGCACCGACTAAAACCTCCACGATGTTTACCTGGTCGCTTTACGGCGGGGTTACGGGAACAGAAATACACCCGTGACCCCGCCAGCGCTGTCCGCAAAAGCAGCTTTACCTAGGGGGAGAAAAATCTCCTGCTTTCCTCTTCCAGTAGACCGCGCCGGAACATACGACGCCTCCCCCTCTGAGCCTTTCGTCGTATAGGCAACAGACTCCCGCGAGTCCGTCTCTCGCAGCCCCCTGGCCATCCTGAGGCGAGCGAGAGCCGCAGCTATCAAGCTCAAGCCTGGAGATTCCTCTTCGCTCACCGTGAGTGACGACACCACGGTGTGTCCTTGGAAACTTCCGACTGTCTCCAATTGTTGGGGGTCGAGATCTCGACTAAACTAAACTTCGGACAGTTCAT
>DWLS01006084.1:0-11994 GCA_018246255.1 Pachliopta kotzebuea | reverse complement strand
GACAGCATCGAAATAAAGGGAAAATAATAAAATTTCAATGGTGTTTTGCCTCTATCCCCCCCGCTCGTAACAATATTTATATATCATACATAAATTTGTAAGAAGATAAATATATAAATAAATAGCTTTTTCTTTTAGTTATTCATACATCAGCTCAGATTCAGAAAATAAGTTTGAAACACTATGGTATAATCATCATCATAATCAGCCGATAGACGTCCACTGTTAAAATTAACCACCCCTAATTGTGGAGGAGATTTAGGCCATTTTTTACCACGCTGGCCCAATGTATGTTTGCGGCGAGCCAGAGCCTCGTTTGTTGATTAGCAGGGTGCACCGTGAGCAGGTGAGATTGGCTTGAGTCTTGTGAGGTATTGTGTGGTACGCCTTACACCCCATATTTTTTTTTAAATTCTAAAATTCATTTAAAACTTCTTTGATGTATGATCATATAACTGTACGATAGCTGCTTCCTTTGAGAATTAACCTAATTTCAACATCCGGATTGTAATGGATTCGCACAAAGCAAAGGCTACTTCAATTATATGGTTTCTCTTTATGCAACTTCTCTTTGAGAGTGTTTCAAGAATAAAATAAAAAAAATCTTTTACTTGTTTAACAACATTATCATCATGTGTATTTTATGTGTTTGTATAATTGTATCTTGCAAATTTCAGCAACAAACGTCAAATATATTCCGATAATCGTGTCGTATATATTATAAGGACTAGTTAATTTCATGTTATAGCTTAATTCTTTTACAGAACATTTCACAGGTATTAGTTTTATATGATAAAGTAATTATTCAGGATTCCAACGTTATAAATAATCATTGAAATTTATCTTTAATTAAACAAAGGACCTCCGCCTATCACTGCGCTTAGAAGACATAATAGAGCGCAGGCTTATCCGTTGGAGGATAGTCATACTAACTCAGGTTATCAACTTGCATTGTTCCAATTGGATCCCGTCGCTTTGTAATAACGGATAGTCTCTCGAGACTATCCCGGATATGAATCGCATCTATCAATGCACATCTCAATACACAGGGAGAGGAAAATTGGGAGAGACGTAGCAAAGCGTACGATACAAACTATTGTTCATAACTTCACGAAACCAGTGTATAGCACTTCGCTACCACAGTCAATCGAAACTTCACTATTAGAAAAAATCTTTAACATCGATGTTATTATTGTAGGTGTTCGATTTCCACAATTTTCACTATCAGTTAAACATATAGTTGTATATATGACCTCTGAGAACATTACCATATACCGAGTGGCTTCCTCATTCTCCTAATGAGTAAACGGTATTGTGCTGCTAACTTGTGGTTAAGCGATCGCTGACCACGAGCGGGGCATGTAGTGTCCCATTGTTGCATCAGCTGCAGCGGATCCCACAGGCAATAATTAAACATTGACATTAACATACATATTGAACTGCTCTCGATAATTTAATTTCGATGTCAACTGGACGAATTCAATTAACGGCTTCATGTTTTTCATACATCCGTAAGAAAGGTATGCAATAGTCGGTCCCGCGTTTCATACTTTCGTATGCGGCTTTCGAAATCGATAGTTATTGCGGTATAAATGTTTCATTCATTGCAAAGAGCAAACGGAAATAGAAACGCATCCTTTCACATATGCCTTGCTCTTGTTTAACAATGCGCATCCACTTCCCTATATATGTGAGATGTATATGTATGATTCCCTATGTATATGTATAGGTGAGAGTGTTTAGTTAAAATTTTTAATTAGAACAAAGTGCTATTGTGGTTTGGAAGAAAATGTCGGAAGAGGTACAGAGGGAAATTACATTGCACAGTAAGCGAACAAAATACAATAAAAGTAAAACTCGGAACAAGTATATTTCTTTGATATGATATTAGTAACGAGACTTACAACCTTCCGTCTCAAGGCGAAGAGCTTAACATGGGGCTGTGTATACTATTTTAACCAGCGTCATGTTATGGTCAAACGTGTGGTCAAGTGAATACCTTGCCCGCTACGTCGATAAAAAAAATAATTGCGTATAAGCTTTAAACTACTGTGGTATGGATACTTAACATATCACAAGGCAAACTAGCGATTGACCCGCTCCTGACCATTCGTTAATACGAAAATATATCTAAACAAATACAAACTAGTTATTTTTTTTAAAAGAGTAGGCTGTAAAGGAAAATAGATCTTTTGCCCTCACTTCGATATCACGGCTTAAAGTTGTATCTAATAGCATCCGACTCCAACTAATGATCTGCCGTTTACCGATTTCACGCGTGCTAAAATCAATCATTAGCCTCTTTTAACTTCAGTTTCCAACTTATACTGAACCAAGCATTATTAATCTCTGTACCAAACTATGCGGTTTATTTATTACTTATTTGTAAACGAGTATAATTATTAAATTTTAATCAGTTAAGTATAGTGTTAAATTATCATAGTGTATACTTTTAATTTAGTATAACTAGTAATCAAACAAAACTTAAACTAATTACAACTAAACATAAATAGAGAAAAACGAAAAAGTAGTGTTTACAGAACAAAAAATCCTCAGTCATCCCCAACTGGCAGAGCACTGACCAAACTAATAGCATTGCCTCGCTGTACATTGAGGCTTTTCTTTTGTGCCACCTAGCTCGGGAAGCTTCTTTAATTTTTTTTTGATATTTCTCTAAAGAGCTTAAGTGAGTCCGGACTCCTCGTGCTTAAGGTTGCCCCCAAATAGCTTAAAGATAAAATCCCCGATAAAGATCTCATACTGCACTTCCAGAACGGGGCAAGTGTAAAATCACAAATAGCATCCTCTATAAGAGCTCATCTCACTTTTCTTAGGAACTAGAGTCATCCCGTCCGGTTATCATCGTCATGTGCTGGACTAGAGGGCTCCAAGTAACTTTTAAGTTTCAGTTATGTCAAATTAAGATTCATAAATGAGAGTTGTGTAGTAAGAGATGGGTCATAGTGACTTAAGTCGGCTTCACGCGCTTGTTATGTATGTCTAGTAGTGGATCAATGACGAATGATGGGTATATCTATTCTAAGTCGTATGTCCTAATGGCGGAGGGTTGTGGTCATCATGTGTAGTGAAACACGCGACGACTATCTTGCCAATTATAATGGAGCGGTCTTGCCATTGCCTTCTCCATTTCACATACCAGTCCGACCACGGATGGTCATCACATACATATGTAAGTTTCTTCACGTTTTTTTCCTTCACCGTCAGAGCACGTGATATTAGTTGGTGTAATACTAACTGAACATAAATTGAAAATTACATTGGTTCACGCCAGATTCGAACCCAATACCTTCGGCGTACAAACCGTTAGGCTATCACGATTACGAAGTATATATACATATAATAATTATTAGTATTCTTGCTACATTGTATGCTATCTGTTACAATTATTACTAAACTGTGGTAAATATATAAATAGCAGTGTATAGTAACAATTGATGTGCACACTAAAATGTCGAGTGGGGGTCTCGTGTCCCGGAATTTCTGTACAAGACTTGAGACACTTCAAATAAACGAAATACTCTGCGCTAGCTTACTAATGACGGATGCAGTGCCCGAACACATATTTGTATATTGTCTTTGGAGACGTCAGTACCATCGTCACCACTTTCCTCAATACGATTCGAGTGGTCCGCATCAAGATTTTACTCAGTAACACTTTAAGTTTATGAATATTTGATATATATGGAAACGTAACATCAACTGCGTTTTGGTATCAACATTTTCAGTGTCCATACAACAATTCACGGAATCTAAACCAAACTCATCTGCTCGTGGTGCAACGAGGCTCTGGCTGGCCAACCCGCAATAGACCAGCGTTGTAGGGGATGGCCAAATCCTACAATTATTGGAGAAGGCCTATTACCAGCAGTGGACGTCTATCGATTGATGATGATGAAGTATCGGTAGCGGTGTTGTTCACAACTGCTTACTAAGACAATATTAAGATTACTTACTTTAAAAATGCCTGTTTCAGCAACGTTATTGAATAATACTTATTTTTTTTATACGAAGAGACGTGCAAGGCGTTCAGATGATAGTAAGTGATACGATTGCCCAAAATAACGCCGCGCTGGTTTTTTTTCTAAGGTTTTTAGCCACGCGGTGTGATACATAGCTTAAAGCACGTGATATTACATCTTATACTACTGCACGTAAACTAAGAAATTCACTGGTGCCGGCCCGATTTGAACCCGGTACCTACGGAGTAAAAGGCAGATGTACAAACTACTAGGCTATCATTGCTCTTACGCCCAGCGCTGGTTAAAATGATATATACAGGAGAACATTGAGCTCGTCGCTTTGAAATAAAAATGTTAAGTCTCGTTACCCCAGTAATCTTACTAGCTCATAACCCTCTAAAACTGGAGCACAGTAAGGTTTACATATTACTGATGATACATTAATAATAAAAAAAATATATTAAAATATTGGAAAGCTTAATATACTGATAACATACGCATTATAAGTTGGTTCAAATTCTTGCTTGCAGCTAAGTTATAACAAAGTTTTAGAAACGTCACTTTTAAGTAGCTACTCAAAGGCTATATTCAACTTCGACGTACTTAATTCAACAGGGAATGATACTTTGCTTTGACAACGTCTAAGTATTTAATCCTTACAATATACGAGTTTTGTTCACCATACATATTTTATAAGTTATTTTCATATTTTATAGATTTATTGTATAAGTTATTTATTTATTTATACACATCGCGTAAAAGTGGACTTAATGCCTTTGGCAATATCTACCAGTGTACCTCGGACGAATTTGTTTTTACAATCGTTCCCTTTCTTTGCTACACTTTTTTTCTCTATACTCTATATATCTTAGCCATACTTTTCTCATGTCATGATGTTACGAGATTAACCTAAGTTTTAGATTTAGATATGTTTCAGTTATATACTTTAACTTACTGAAAAATTAAAAAATACTAAATTTGATGTTATTAAAAAAATCATTTTAGACATGTTAAACTTTCTTATATGTTTTGTTACATGTCAAGCCACAAAAACATGAGTCGGGCACATCGCTCCTGTTTCTTTATGAAGCTTTCTATGGAAAAATATTAGTACAGCTTTAACATGACACGTGATTAATACAAACTGTAGCCTGAAGTATTGGGTAGGTGCGGTCTACCTCGTATGCTGTAAGTAGATTTATATAGCTATCGAACATGCAATGGGCGGGGTCATACAGTAATCAGATGTTAGAAAAAATTATCATTTTATCATTGTTGGTCATCGATAAGTCGATAACTTAAAATAATTTTGTCCAACTTATAAATACTTAGGAAACTATTGACAAACGGAAATTTGTATTAAAATAAGTACATATAAATATAATGATGTACATAATTAAAATATTCGAATCTAAAATGTCTATTTAATTTATCATTAAAAGTTGTTTGAAGTTATTAAGTTAAAACTTACAGCAGTCTGTGCTATACTTAACAGATAATGTCAAAGGCAGCTTCTAAAATTACTTCTAATTATTGGGAATCAGTTAAAATTGTGAACTTTAAGTTATCTAATACTTATTAAACTCTGTCATCTACTCAAATTTTAATAAGCGTTACTAAGCTTTTAAAAGGACAAACAAATCAAGTTGCAGTGACTTAACTATACACACATTTAGAAGCTATTTGTCTTTTAGTACTCTTATATTGGTGACGATGAGTTGAAAGAAGTCACAGTTTGAAATTGATTTGATAGTAATGGTCGAAGTGGTGGTCCTGATGTGTATTGGCTCATCCCACACATGGTCTATTTGTATGAATGTCCCCACTTCAAGTTAAAAGTCTCAATGGACTTGTCAGCGTATCTTTAGCTAGCCTAAGATCGTGTTATGTTATCTCGCCATACCAACCGCTACTAAAACTGAACTCAGCTCACCCACGTACCACTATAGTAAATCGTGGTACAGGATGTATATCTATTTCTACTTATTAATTATCTAGTAGGGAAATTTTAATATATTTTGAGACGAAAAGAGCATAGCTGTCTTGTATCTTTTATACATATCTGTAGCTAGGTAACCGTCAAATGACTCCATATATCTAGTAGGAACCTTCATCAAATAGGGACGCATCCCCGGTCGCCGCTTATATAGATTTTTTCATGGAGAAAAAGATCACCTGATTTTTTGTAAACTCCAAATCTTATTCATTTATATATAGCAGTTATATTAGCAAGATTAAAAAAAATTGTAGTAGTAAAATTTACACACTGTGATGACAGAATTTACCACAAAAACTACCTAAACCCTCTCCGGTAATAGAGAACACATATGTTTTCTTGATGTAAATATTCATAATCAGTCGACTTACGACTTGTCGTAAATATTAAGGAGGTTATATATGTTGTATTGGAAAATGGGTCAAAATTTGATATACCTTATTCAGGTGTATTACGTCGGTAAACTGAGACGGCAACCACAGCACGAGAGAATTTCTCATATCACAATCGGAGTGAGATTTAACTAACCAAACCATGTGTACTATATGTCGTTGTGTATACCTTTGTGAACCACAACTTGTTAGGCGTTGCCTGAGAAAAATTCGTGTTTAATAATTATTAAATTATTACGTATATTTAAGTATTAGTCTAGTAGTCTCGGGCTATCAAGAATAGGACTAAGGTAAGCCCTGCCTATCGTAAAAGGCGACTGAAAGGGTTTTCTGGTCGCGGGCTATTAAGTGAGCCCGGGGTGGATGACAAGTACGAAATGGTCGGATTCTGTCGCAGCACAATGTTGCTGTTTAGGACAGTCACAGCTCTCCATGGGGTGTGCTTAGTAGCAGGAATGCACCGATGAGTTCCGTAGGAGATCCCGCTGCCTTCTGATTGAGGTGATCACCGGAGGTTGTTTAAGTATATATACAACATAACACTGACTTTTCTCCACTGCTTGTGCTCTTTTTAAGCAAAATTATTTCTTTATTATCGGAAACTACATCTTTTACCTGGCTGATTTTAAGCCTGGTTTTTTATCCTAAGTTATAATTTAATTATTAATTCACCTTTCTGTATAATATGGACTTAGAATATTTAATTTTCAAAATTTTTATTTTACATCTGGACAAGGTGGTAACATTACAAAGGAATTGTATCCCTACATAGTGATTACAATTAGCAGGATTATTGTGATTGTTAGTTCAGTTAAATATTTAAAAAAAAAGATATACTATATGTTAAGAATAAGAAGGTGGTCAAATGCAGTATTTTGGATACTCCCAAAGTAGTAGTTCAGACTACGTAACATGAGAACTCTCCCCGGCTTGCTGAAAGCAGACATGCTGTCGGAATATACCTAAGTTAAAAAGCCAGTACCGTTTAGATAAAGTTACGGTTTTAAATTCATCTAAGTTTACATATAAAGATATTGAAGTAACATATACATTTCCTATATATCTCTGTTTCTAAATATTTCACATGTATACGAAACTTGCACCAGATAAAAGGGAGGGGTGTGGGACCCCTTACACAACAACTCGCGGAACCCATACCAATCTCACCTGCTCGTGGTATACCTTGCTGATCATCTAACCAAGCTACGGCTCCCCACTAAGCCGCATTGGGCCTGCGTGGTGGGAGATGGCCCAAACCCATCCACTATTGGAGGAGACCTATGTCCAGCAGCGGATATCTGATGATGACTAAGTAGTAATAATAATATTAGTAAATATCAGAACTTGGAGGCTAATGATCTGGTGAAGGTCGAGAAGAAACACTGCATTTTTTTATCATGATGGCGAGACGAGACGTTCAACTGATGGTTAGTAATACGTTTGATCATAACAACGTGAGACTAGTTAAGATGGTATACTCATCACCACATAGCGGTCATCGTCTTGAGACGTAAGGTGTTAAGTCTCGTTACCCCAGTAATTTCACTAACATGCCGCACCCTTCAAACCGGAACACAGTATATATTCACAGTACTGTTTATCGGCTGCAATAGAAGCTGCGCACGATCTCTTGCAACCGAAAAAGGGACTTAACGATATATATTACTAGTAAAATATTTACTAAGAAATTACATTACTGGTTTTTTCCATTTACGTCTCATACAATTATTATTTTCGTATCATTTGAATGATATAAATATATTTTAGCAGCAGCGCCGTACCCAC
This sequence comes from Pachliopta kotzebuea, assembly GCA_018246255.1. Lineage (NCBI taxonomy): Eukaryota > Metazoa > Arthropoda > Insecta > Lepidoptera > Papilionidae > Pachliopta > Pachliopta kotzebuea. The sequence goes on along the minus strand of DWLS01006084.1, from coordinate 3,841 downwards.
TCACGAGTTGTGGTTAACAGCAAACGTGGTAAATTTATATTGAAGCTCAAATTAAGTATAATTACATTAATATTAATAATTAATCAAATCAATTGGCCCCTAATTATTCATTTAAATAATTTTTATAATTTCTAAATTAATTGGCTCTTAATCAATGTATTTGTTAAGGACAAATGTTATTTATTATAAAATCTAAACGGTCCAAATCCTCCACCTATATGTCTATAATATATTGTTAAAGGATATGTACTGTAGTAAGTAATAGAAATAAGAATATGTAAATGTGACTATATACACATATGTGTATGTACAGGTTTTGTAAAGGTTAATGATAAGATAGCATAAGTATTAACTGATGTAAATAAAATATTAAAACGCAGAGCGTTTATGTATATAATTTTATTATATTATATTAATTTGCGTTTATATATATAATTAAAACGCAAGTTTTATATATAATATATATATAATATATATTGCGTTTATATATATATATAATAATCAGTGAAAAGCAGAATAAAAAAAAAATCCTCCAACTATTGGAGGAGGATTATGTCCAGAAGTCGTTTATCAGTTGATGGAGAACATTTTTTCATTGAGAAATTACCACAGGCTTTTTTTTTAAATAAAGTATGTAGTGGCTTTTTTAATTCAAAGCAATTAAAGCAAGCGAGTAAAAAAAATCATATTAAAGTGCTTCCTGGAACATTAATTTGTTTACCGATAGTGATATGAAACGTTTTGACTCCAGACTTAATATCACGGTGTCGGTATACCGGATACTTCGTTTGGACACTATTCGAGCTCAAACAGGTTTACGTGAAATACCTTTATTGAGCACACAAAGCGGCAGCCGGTTTTCGATTAATTGAAAACATGTTGTCCTTAATGAAAATATGAAAGAGATTGCAATTTTAGCGTTTGCTCGCAATATTCCATTTGAAATTTAAGTAAGGGATCCCACGCAACAATACTCGGACCCAAACCAACCTCACCTGCTCATGGTGCAACCTGCTAATCAACAAATGAAGGTCTAGCTCCCCACCAACCAGCACCAGGCCAGCGTGGTGAGAGACGGCCTAAACCCCCTACTGTTGGGGTACGCCGATGTCCAGCAGTGGACATCTTGCTGACGAAGAATAAATAATAATACTTCACAATAAAATACAGCATTAGATTGTACTTTTACTTTTCCTCTTACTGTTATTGTTCTTACGGGACTCGAGGTCTTCTCTAACAAGGAGAAGGTTGAGACCTTTCGTTCATCCACCACCAGGTACAACTTGATGGTTGACTAATACCAATTACTTAGTTACATTACTGTCTTATTCTCGATATTGTACCCAATAGATTGCAAACGGTAGAGTTTCTGAAGGCTCTGGATTCTCACTAGCTAGCGTTGGGCCGGCGTAGTAGAAGACGACCCAAATCCCCCCTGTAAAAGGAGGCATATGTTTAGTAGTAAACACAGTGCCAGAAGGCCCAAACAAAGTGGACCGATGTTCTGGTGAAAGTCGCGGGAATCCGCTGGATGCAGGCAGTACCAATCGCAGTGGAGATCTTTGAGAGAGGCTTATGTCTAGCAATAGACGTCTATTATGATGATGATGGCCTTGTTGAAACGCTTAAGAGATATAGCGAAAACAATATATAATGGAAGCTGTAATTTCAGAAAAGCTGACAGCTTTTTTGTTCAAAACAATTTGGTGAAAGTATGAAAATTGCATTTCGGTAAAACTTTTAATCGCTTTTCACTCTTCGCACGCTCATCCGGCAGTTTCCTGTCGATTTCCACGTTAAATGTTTTATATAACATTTCCAAATTTACACTTGTAAATATTGACTTAGATAAATATTTTCTTTGTTTACTTAAGAAATAAGTGCATAGTTATATCCCTACTTAACTGTTAACAGCATGCAAATTTTAAAATTTTATTACAGACAGTATCCGTCTCGATATTGAAAAAATCATTAGTAGAATCGTAGAATGGACTTAGGCTGCAATAGGCGCTGCGGTGGTACCTACCTAGACGGTCAAAGGAGACCTACCAACAGTAACAACTTACTTAAACTGTATTTAAAAAAACTTATTTAAGAATAGAACTGGTGGTTTGTTTTGCCGGAGACTGTGTAAATAGGTACCACCACAGCTACTATATCTTCCACCAAATAGTGATGTGGAAAGATTACTGTGACCAGTTTGAAGGTAAACCAGTGAAATCACTTGGGTACCAAGAATAAAGAAAAAAAAGACGTTATGTCTCAAGGCGACGAGCGCGATATGGTACTGTGTATACCATCTTAACCAGCGCTACATTGTTAGAAGCAAGCGTTTTACTTACCATCAGTCTCGTCACCACGTCGATTAAAAAAAATCCGAAATCCATAATAAAAATTGTCCCAATTTGCACTAACGTTAAAACTTAAAATTAACGTTTACACGTATACGTTAAGTAAAGTATAACTTGTTACTCATGCTATTTAAAAATGAACGCTTCTTAATAATTATATAGTACTTTCATATATAATAAGATTTTTTATTTCCAAGAGACGAGCAAGGCGTTCACCTGATAATAAGTGATACGCTTACCCTTAACATAGCTGGTTAAAATTTTATACACAGTACGACCCGTCGTCTTGAGTGGTAAGCCGTAAAGTCTCGTTACCGCAGTAATTTCAACTTACATCAAATAGCATGCGGTTTATTACACCGAAACGAGGTCCCAGCTTTATGTCAGCAGCCAGATTATGTCAGCCGTTGCGTGTGTAATACAAAGAAAAGAGAAATTACAAGTAAATGAATAAATCAGCCTGTAATTTACCACGGCATGCGATTCTGAATACACAAACTTCGAAGGGGGATACTTTTTTTTTGGTTAGCTTTTTCAGGTCGAAGGTCTGCTCGGATCGTTCAGCACCAGTATTTGCATATATGGGCACGATCGGGCAACGCTATCACGCGACTTACCGGATCACGCGAAGGTCTATTTAAGTGTGGGAGCGCAGTGGGAGTGCGAGCGGTCGCGACCTACATAGCGTGTTTCGGTTTGGGCGCGGCCTTTCATTACAGTGCTCAAAGCGCGGTGCAGACTTATTAGTTCCGAAAGAAAATGGCGTCAGGCCGACCGCTGTGTCTGGGGCCACGTTTACCTCAGCCGTGGTGAACAATGAGTTCGCTGTTAAAAAGTTTCATTAGGAGGAAAGTTTTTCTTTGTTGTTTGAGGTACATTTCCTTTAATTCGGCATCGCGTCTTAATTTGGCCTGGTATCCTTTGCTGTAAGCCGATACCACCGCAGCTCCAATTCATCATCATCATTAGCCCTTTTTAATCCACTGCTCTGTATTCCACCAAATGCAGTCTAAAGCCTATATTTACCATCATCAGCCGATAGACGTCCACTGCTGGACTCAGCCCTGCTTCAATTGTGTTTTTGTATAGATATATAAAAAGCATGTTTATTCATATTAAAATAATTACTTAATTAATTTCAACTTAAGTTGCCGCTGTAGTTGGATTATCCTTGAATATATATATTTTTATTTTATTGTCATCATCAGCCGATAAATGTCCACTACTGGACTCACCTCTCCCTAAATAATAGAGGGATTTGGGCCGTCTTCTACTACGCTGGCCCATTAGTTGGGGAGCAGATTGGCTTGGGTCCTGTGAGTAGTGTGGGACCCCAAGCACCTTTTGCAGCTGACAAATAGTAATGTGCAAACATTACTGTTCCGTTTTGAAGGGTGCTGTATGAAAGTTAATATACTTTTTTTTTTTAACGCGGGGGAATCCTTTTACGGACGTTCCGCCGGTGCCCTGGGTGGGCCCGGAGGGGTGTG
>DWLS01006083.1:0-11995 GCA_018246255.1 Pachliopta kotzebuea | reverse complement strand
CTTGAAGAAGATATTACTAGACAGTAAACTAGTCTGCTACTATCCCACGCAGTTAAATAAACACATTAAAGCACGTCCTCTCCTATTCAACGAAAACATTTTCAAGTTAAATATAAATGGTACGAAGCAATTTAAGTTCTCCGACAGTTTCAACTAAAATATTTCTGTAAAGAATTAAAATTAGTTTAGAGGTACGGTACAGTGGCTGGGAGCGATGAATTTCTGAAGAATATTCCAGCAATAGTTGGCCGCTCTTTGGTGCTCTAATCTTATTTTTCAATCGGCGATAGATCACAAAGGAAATTCAATTTTGTGTTTATTGCGTTTAAGACCGTTTCCGCTCTGCAGCGGACTTAAAGTACGTTATGATGGCGGTGCTACATCAACTTTCGCAAACCTCTTCTTTACCTCCTTCGTGAGGGGATTATTCTTCAATAAAATGTTTATCTTAAATTGTAATTCCATGTGTACTTATCTAACAAGTTTTGTTTTTTACTTATGAAGTTGACTTTTATCAGGTATGTATTACATTTGTTGATGGTAGGTCTCTATTGCCGGAGATTGTCTAAGATCACTGTTTCCCAAGGTGGGGCAATTCTGTCATTTAGAGGGGCAATCAAAAACTTTAAAAAAATTGCTAATATAATTAATTGCATCTTGTAGTTTTTCTGTTTTTGATGGGGCATTGAATAAAAATCACCAAGTCCGAGGGGTAAATAAATTTTTTTACAAATTGCGACATGGGACTAAGGACGTTGGGAAAGACTGGTCTAGATAGTTACCACCGTAGCTCCTGTTACTGCTGTCAAAAAGTACTGTGTGTCTATTACCGTTTTCCGGTTTTAAAAAGATTTTAGGTTAGTAAAATTACTAGAGTAACTAGCGTATGTCTTTAGGCGACAAGTAAATGTGGTGCTGTGTATATCATCTTAACCAGAGCCACGTTGTTATGAGCAAGCGTATCACTTACTATCAGGTGAGAACGTCTTGTTCGTTTTGTACGTCCTCGTCAGATAAAAAATATGAAAAGCTTTATTTATCGAAATATTTTAATGTAGGAGGGGCCACACAATTTGTTGACCTTGCATCGCCCACCTTCTTTCCAATTGTGTGTTGGGAATTTTCTGGAATGGTTGTAGAATTGATACACCAATACCATCCCACGTATTATGGAATCCGAGAAAAGCGAGTTGTATTTATAAAACATATATTTATATATCTGATTTTATGTCTACTTATATTTATAACAGGAGACCTTTTTGCCCCTGGAAAAAATTCCACATAATCCACTCTAGTGAGCTGACTCATCAATCTGCTTTTACTGACTTTACTAAAAGACAATTATATACCTGTAGCAGACTCTACCGGTGGTAGAGTTAAAGATGCTGGTGACTGCTTGAGAAGTTTACTTCTTCCGTTAAACAGTAGCGCGCTAATATTACTGTGTTTCGTTTTAAAAGGCATTGTATAAGGACTATAAATATTACTAAGGTAACCGATAAAAACATCTAAAGCTTCACTGGTGGTAGGTCTCTTGCCGGAGACCGTCTAAGTAGGTGTCGGCACAGCTACTATATCTACTGCCAAACAGTAACGTGAAAACAATATTATTTACTGAAGGGTGCTGTAAGCTAGTGAAATTACTGGGGTAATGAGACTTGATATCTTATGTTTCTAGGCTTTCGCAATGTGGTGCTGTGTGTACTATCTTAACAAGCGCCATGTTATAGGCAAGCGTATCATTTATTATAAGGTAAACGTCTAGTTCGACTCGTTGAATAAAAAAAGACTCTAGATGATAACCACAATATGGTATAGTGTATACAATTTTTAAATGATATTTTTGAAAGTAAACATATCACTATTAAATACATGTCGAGCTCGTCCCGTCGCTTCGAGGAATAAAAAAAATACATGTTCCAGGTACATTAATGGCTTGGTCTAGAAATAGACTAAAATATAAAAATGTAAATATCAAATGAGCGTTTATCAAAGAGCAAATTTAACAGTTTTTCGAGCACTTACTGATACTAATTAAAGACAAGTGCCACTCGACGTTTGCGATATGATCCCGGGAGTAGTTGATACAGACGCGTTTTAGTTCCGTTTCCGTACGATTATTTTTTTTAGTTTAGTTATCTATAACAACTTAATTAGTAAACTTGTTACCAATGTCTGACTAATTGCTTAATAGAGTACTATTTACCTTTATCTCTGAAAAGGTTAGACTGAATGTATTGACAGACAGCTGAAGAAGGAAAGGTATACTTTATCTACATAAATTAATTAAAACTTTCAAAATTATGAACAAATTTCAATTCCCTCTAATTAACAGTTTTTATTAGTTATAAAAATTTTTTTTTTTTAGTATTATCCATCAACCGTCGTCTTTAGTAAGATTCTTCAATAAATATACGAATGACGAATGAAGTAATTTTCAATTCAAAGATTTTACAGATGTTACTAAATGATAATAAAAAATACACTTTCACTTATTATCAAGTGTGTAAGCAGTGAGCTTTTTTGCCACTTATATAAAATAAATGAGCAGCAGACAATTTTCAAATGAATCTCAAAGCAGGCTACGTAATCCCACTTAATTGTTGCGCTTAAATTTTAACTTGGAACTTAATGAAGATAATTAAGCGCGGTTCACCGAAATCAGTTCGTCCGATTGTCAGCTGGTGGTGGCTGCGGATTCTTTCGCTTCCCAAGCATTATTCAGTTGTATATAAGTCTGCAGCGTCGCCAAGTGGGCCCCGTTCAGTGTTAACTTGCGCATTGTCAGCCGGTGTAATTAGTGGGACATCTTTCTATGCACTGGTTGGACCGCTGGTGGTAATTTGCTGACTTGTATATTTTAGTCGACACCTACAGTATTTTATGTGAGAAGATCTTGGAGTAAATCGCAATGATTTTATTTTTCTTTCATTATATTAATAAGGTAAAGTCGATATAGTTTATATACTTGTATCGGTAGCAGGTTTGTTGATGCAAACTGCTTGTAACTACGAAAATTGTAAATAATAAAGAAATTTGGTCTTCCTCATTAAGAGCGATAAAGGAAAGAAGGAATTGGGATTAGGAAAAGAATAAAGAATAAAAGACAGAGTATAAGAAAGAACTAGAATGACAGTAAAATTGAAATGAAAATTTAAATGTAGTAAACGAGCCTGGGCTCATACTGACAAGGGACGGAGGATAATAATAATAAAAAAAACCTACTTGGTTTAAAGCCGTAATAGCCTAAAGGTTTTGACGCTAGCCTTCTACTACGAAGGTACCGAGTTCGGTCCGACCTGCACCAATGAATTTTCCAATTTATGTGCAGTTAGTATAACAAAAACTAATATCACGGGCTCTGACGGTAAAGGAGAACATGGTGAGGAAACCTACATATCTAAGTGAAGACCATCCGCGGACGGACTAGTATGTGGAATGAAGAAGATAATGTCAACACCACTCCATTATAACTGACAAGTAAGTCGTGTAGTTTACTACACATGATGACCACGATAAACAATCATGAGGAAATCGACTTGGAAGAACAACTGATATCATGTGCTTTAAGACATGTATCAAATAGCGACGGTATAAACAAAAAAAAAACTACTATGACTGGTACTGTTGAGACGCTTATTTCTAATTTCAACTAATAGCATGCAAACGATGTAGAGTTCTTCGAAAAAGGCTTGAGAAGGTTCTATCAGATTTGGTAAACCATACACGATACCCGCCTGGTGCTGTCATGAGTAATGAGACATAAAAATATCAAATTGAGATCTACCTGTACTTGTACCTGGTCGATGTATACCTTTTTTTTCGGGTCATGAGGATGCTTTCGGCTACTATTATGTCCGCGAAGAACTCATCAGTCCAAGAGGTACCGGATACAGACTTCGCAATCTGATGGTCCATGTTTACAATCTGATGCTGTAATTAAACTCTTAATTCTATCAATGTGCGGTAGGAGCTACCTTGCTTTGAACATCAATCGGTAGTTGATGATGAAATAAAATATTTATTTATTTTGAAGACTTTTTTTTTATTTTTAAAGTAATGTTACCATACAAATATTGAAAATTCAGTACTTTGCTCACAAACATTGCATTTCTATTAAAAATATTTTCGATATTTTCATCTGTCTGAAAAAAAGAGAATTGAAAGTTTTTTTATAATAACAAGTATTTATCAGTACCGGGCGAGCGAAACGCGGAAGAGGCTAATATTATACGTAAACTTTTTAGAGCGTTAACTGATACTAATTAAACACGAGCGCTCGACACGATTCGATCCCGAGAACTCTTGACATGGATAACGCTTAACTTCCTCGTTGCCCTATGCGAATGTGGAATACATGCAATTGATGTATATCTCCATTTTTTTATGATTTATGTCGTATCGCGGTAGCAAACCCCCTTCCCCCAGCCCTCAAAGGCTACTGTTTTTATATGAAGTTTTTATCTTTCACGCTCATACAGTATTTTAAGGTAAAGCAAAACATGCCTATCAATGTACGTCCAAAATAAACTGATGTGAATAATCTCATTATCAGCCGATTAATGTCCAGCACATAAGCCTCCGCCAGTGGGGGTTTGAGCTATCTCCCACCACGTTAGTCTAATGCGTGTTGGTGAGAAGCCAGAGCCGTGTTTGTTGATGGTGGTGCACCATGAGCAGGTGAGGTTGGCTTGGGTCCCGTGATTTGTTGTGTGAGACCCCTTACACCCCCGTGGCTAATCTAGGATAATAATTTAACTAAGATAGCTGTAATCAAAAAATGTATCTTCGAGACCTTTTCTACTTTAATTTAATTTCTTGTAGATTAATCATTGTACTAAAAATTACTTTAAACAACGTTTTAAACATAAACTAGTGATCACATAAAATCCAAAGGAAATCCTTCGTGAATGGTATAATATTTAGTATGACCATTATTTACAAAGGTTAACCCATGGGTTGCTCAAGAGGCCCCGTGTCATGTTAAATCCCCCGGCGACTTGTATTAGGACCTCGGCGCCATGCGAATTGCAACCCTTTCGCAATTATGTGGTGTTCACAGATATATTTCTGTTAATATTAACTTCTAGATGTAGCCGTAAAATGTATCCTAGTGTTTCTATATTTACAATGATTTTCAGTGACGTTTTAATAATAAAATCTTAATATCTGTATAGTAGTTTGAAATCGATGCAACCCATTAATTTTTAAACAGTGACCAGTAATTTCTTCAGGCTCATACCTGTTCATATTCGAAACACCCTTTAACTGAGATGGCAGATTTATGTTATGAAGGTGATGGTAGGTCTGGCTGTTACAAATTAACTTTAACTGCAGGAATCTATTATCAGGTTCTGTAAGTTGTAACGACTCCGTTGGGCAGGACACTTGACAAGTATGGCAGATATCAGAGCCGTAAGTGCTATAAAGACATCAAAGGGGGGTAGGCCAAGGAAAAGATAGATGAAGAACACCTTAGAGGAATGGAAAATTTATTGAATGGAGGAAGAAGGCAGAGAATCGCGGCGTCTGGAGAAAAATTGTGTAGGAAGCCAAGACCCACAAAGAGTTTTAGCGCCGACGAATGAGTAAATAAGCAAGGATCTATAATATTCCTTATGAATAAAGATTATAAAAAAAAGGAAATTTTAGTTACCTATCAAATCATACGTAACTTTAGTATATGTAGAAAATAGATCGACTTGCCTCATACAGAGTAAGACCATGTTTTGTGGAATACTAAATTATAAGAGATCTGCGTCCATTGAGTGAAATGATGATATACATGAAGCGGAGCAATTTTTTTACCACATCTCTGTTGGATGTGTAACGAGACGCTTTTGTCTTCGTGCTCCTACAGTTAATTAAATTCGTAAAGCAAAAAATATCTCGTTACCTAGTTTATGCGTCGGGTGAGTTTTAAGGAAAGGCTGACTAATGAATATTATGTTAACGAGTCACACAATAGGTTTCTAGATATAGGATATTTATATTGATCTTGATGTTACATGAATGCTTAAAGTTTTAATTTTCTTATCACAGCTAGGATTTTAGATATTGACTATTGTTATACCAAAATTTATTGACTCTATCTTAGATTATAACGCGATACTGCACCCCTATTTATGTTCTCTGTTTATTCCTATAGTACACTGGGATAGAATGCCTTTTGACATTACCTCCGCCTCTTTATACCTTTATATGTGCAAATAAAGTTTTAAATAAATTGTATTTTCTTAGAAAGAATCTTTTGGTTTAAATAATTATGAATATAAAACATAAGCACCTTCGTTTGCAACTTTAAATATATGTAAAACACCAATAAACTATCAGTTCAGTGTACAGCTTTAGACTTGTGAAATTTGGATTGAAATCGACCATTTCACTATCGTCCTTAGCTAGTTCATAGCTTGTACAAATTTTAGACAACAGACAAACCTTTTTTAGGGACACAAGTTTGCTTTTTTATCTTTTCATTTATTTTTCCCAATTTCGTATATTGTTACGTTATCGCTGTCTTCATTCATTCTTCTATATTTCATACCATTGTTGCATTCTCTTATTTCTTATTCATTTGCCTCTCAAATGTCTCTATTTTTAATTTATTTCATCACTATCTCACTCTGGTTCAAATTTCCATTTCTTATATAAGTTTATTATAATTTACACTCTTTGTTGTGTTTAAATTAAATTGGGTTATCTTTATCATTTACCGCCTATTCTATAATTCATTTACTATCTAATATTGTCTTGATATTATTCTGTTTATTTAAATCTCTGTTTCGTACTTTATTTGTTTTATTATATTTATTTTTCTCTATTGTTTTCCTAATTATATCCTTAGCGTATTTCAAAAATACGTGGCTACTTCTGTCTTCAATTATCATCTTTATGTATTGTTCTTGAGTTAATTGTAGATGCCCCCGGCGCAGCGGACAAAGTTCTTATTGGGATAAGATCTGAATCGTTTGCCGGAGGGTCCGGGAACTCGAGACCCGCATAACATATGTTGACTTCATACGAACTTAAATATGCATTGGAAATTACATCTACATACATACTGTTTTATTCTGTAATATATTAAGTTGCTATTTAGATTTCAAAAGTATTAGTATGTGTATATATAGGTCTATACCGGAGGCCGTCTTGGTAGGTACCACCGCAGCTCCTATTGCAGCCGACAAACATTACTGTGTTCCTGTTTTAACAGTGCTGTATGCTATTGAAATTAATGGGGAAACGAGATTTGCAATTTCCGTCTCAAAGACGACTAACACAATGTATTGTGTCTACCATCGTAACCAGCGTCATGTTGTTATTTGCAAACGTATCACTTACAAACCATCTGCACGCCTCTATTGTTGCTATGTAGTAATTATAATATTCGAATATAAGACAGACAAAGTTAATGCTTATAAAAAAAATATTAAATAATAATTTTATTATAGTCTGTATAGAAATAATGATGACAAAGATACCGAAGATGTAATGCTTTCTCAGAATTCTGAAAGCCAGAAAATATTAAAGTTGTTAAGGTAAAAGATTTGCAATGAAAATTGATGTTGGCTTTCAGTTTCGAAGAAAAATTACTCGTTTGTGGCTCCATACTAGAAACTTTCATATCTATTGTGGCAAGGTTATACCATCGACCAACACAGCAGTTTTATATCTGTTGCATATGTACATATCTACTTAAATTATAATATATTATTGTTTATTTTAATACCTTAACACACACTACGCTTGTCGGTTCCAGTTGCTGTACCAAGTTGCATCTTTTAATTAAAAGCAGGGGGAAGTGTGCTTCAGTATTAATACAACTGTACAAATTGCAGAGGAGTTGTGTAAGCTATTTTAGTCTTTGAATGTCCGGAATTAGATTTATTATTGCAAAACGGAAGTGCGGTTCAACAAAGTATTAATTATTTCTAAATTTATGTCCGTTCGTTTTACAGTTCGGTTTAGAAAGACCACTGAAGATGTATTCATTGTTTTCTTCATCCACTAAAGCGCGTATAATAACATTTATTTTCTATCTCTTGTTCTCTTTATTCAAGTAGACAACGGTTTCTTCATGTCCATCACCAGAGGCCACATGAGCCAAAAGTGTAAGCTCTCCTACTTCCTTGCGTCGGATCTGTTCTTAAGCCCCACTGTCAACCATTTGGGCGAGGATATCAACGACGGAGAACGCAATACCAATGATCATTACATAAATATCTTAGTTTTTTTCTCTTCTACCTGGATGACACTCAAACTTGCGGCTCGCCTGGTGTTGACCCGTGACAGCAGCCTATGACCGCCTGTCACACCAGAAGTATCACTAGCAGGTTACCAACCCTGTGAAAACCTCTTCACGTCCTTCTTTAAGAACTTCACATTGTAACACATAAGGAAAGTCTCAGCTGGTAACTCATTCTACAATTTAAGTGTTCTCGGAAGAAAGCATATAAAAATAAGTCTATATAATTTTCATCATACATAACTATGGACTGTGAGTCCAATATGATTATTTAAGTTATTACGTTCTATGTACATACATATATGTACAGGGAATACTTTCAACGGACCGATAAAAAGGGTCTGAATCACGCTGATTTGAACTCCGTCCCTCACCCTGAGGGTAGAGTGCGTATCATGAGCATTATCGGCGGCGTAAGGCGGCCGCTGTGAGGATATTTCATTTTATTTCCAACTTATTTCCTGACTTACTGGTGCGTTGTATTGTTTGTTATTTACGTTAAATTCGGGGAAAACTCTTCATATTATCTTACATATACAAAACAACGTAAAACATTTTTGGTATATACTAAACAGTTTTAATTTACTCGTTTCATTACTTTTTTCAGGTAAGCAACATCAATAAGAGCGCACATACAACGTATTCTCCGCAATCAAGCTGGGAGGTAAACATTTTTATTTCGTAACTTATGTTAAAAAATTAACTGTACTTACATATTTGTTTTTATGTGTTTCTATTTAATAACATAATGATAAAAAAGCTGTTGATGTTAAAACACGAAGAGCTGTGTGATGCATACTAATCAACAAAGTCAAGTCAAAGTCAGTAATAACTTTATCATTGTATTTACAGCTTTAACGTCAGTAGCACTCGCGTTTGAGGAACATGGTACCATCAGGTGATGTCAATATTTTTCTGCTGACTTTAACACACAGGTAGACGGCAACTCTTAAAACATCCTCCCGATTTCAAACATGTCTCCGGAACATGTAGGGGCGTTCCGCTGAATCACTACATCCGGAGCCTTGCGGAATACTGTTCATTTTATCATCATCCTACTTATTTTTGAACTAATCCAGGTCTCACGTTCCCTATATATTTACTTTTGAAACGATTAATCTAATTTTTTATAGTATGACCAAAATAACACACAATCATATCATGGAATATATTTAGTGGAAGATTTACCAGTGGCTTATCACTTGTTATATAATATGGAAATCAGTGATTCGATTTCCGGACCATTTGTGAAGTTTGGTCGGTAATGAAATTATTTTGAACTCCCTCGTATGGCTAGCAACCCAATAACTTAAACTCACCGCCATAACAGCACTTAGTTCAAACTATTCTATCATATAGGAATATGCTTCTCGTATTATATATATTTTATTCGCCGAGACAGGCAAGGCCTATGTTCACTTGATGGTAAATGATATTCTTGCCTATAACATGGCGCTGGTTAAGATGGTATACACAGCACCACATTGCGCTCGTCGTTTTGAGATATAAGGTGATAAATCTCGTTACCTCAGTAATTGAATTACGATACAGCACCCTGCAAATCGGAACACAGAAAGGTCTGCTCATTACAATTTGATGGTATAAATAGTAAGTGGCCTGTTACCAACTTTACATGTTACTAAAAACCTTTCGAAATACAGGTTCAGTGCTAGAAGAAATAAAGATTCTTAACAGCGAAATTGTCAACAATATTTTATACCGTCACTGTATATATATACTATACGTATCTATATGAGACTGCGATCTAACACTGTCTGTCTGTATTCTCGTACGAGCGAGTAATAAAATATATGAGCGCTATGTTACAGCTCGAATAAGTAGCTCGTTGCCTATATTGCACGAATAAACTTTGCTGATAAGCCGGTCGCGTTTACAACATACGACACGACTCCGACACGATTAAATATATTTTTACTATTAAAAGTTCTCTCTTTTTAATATTTTATATGTAGCCATATTATGGTAAACCAAAAGCGCAAACTTTTGCAGACCGCCAAGATGAGAAAAGTATCTTACCTCGGCCACGTGTTTAAGCACCATAGGTACGAATTGCCTCAACTCATCTTGATGGACAAAGTTGCAGGTAAAAGGAGTGTTGGTCGTAGGAAGAAATCGTGGTTGCGTAACATCAGGGATTAGAAGGGAATTGCGAGTGTCGCCCAACTGTTTCGCCTCGCAAGAGACAGGGCAAAATGTGGTGAACTGACCGCCAACCTTCGCTAGTCGGAAAGGTACGTCAAGAAGAAGAAGATGTAGCCATGTCAATATCCGCGGTTATAAATGAACACCAGTCTAGTACGACCATATCAACTTTACTCGTTTACTATAAGAAACATTGTCTTAATGAAATTGTCGGATATAAGCTTTAAATATCTAATGTTAGATTCTTTCGAATGTTAAATTTGAAGTCATCATATAAACATAATTTTCTGCATATAATTTAAAAAGTGTATGCATGTAAAATATACGAAATCGTATATAAGTGAACGCTGCGCAGTTCATCTTATCTCCGGTAGTTTAACGGCGGCGGGGACGTGCATCCATCCGGCGCGGGAGGAATTGGATGAGGGCGGTCGAGTTATCCTGGACACCATCACGGGTAGTCAGGACGATTGTATGGAGAGTATCATAAATGATCATGTACGTCCCTATCATCATGATCTTTATGTGACTCTATTTGTTACAGAACCATGTATAACAAAAGAGGGTATAGACGAAGTTCTTTAAACCGTAAAACTTTTAAGAAGACCTTTGTTAGACATTTACATCACATTTGCCACGATCAATGCCATCAGATTAAAAATAATTATATCCTCAATCTTTTATCAAATTTTGCTCGTATATACTCACTTATAAATAGAGGGAGTGTAAGGGATCCCACACCAAAAAAAAGAGTGAATAGACATCTGCTGGGTTAATGCGCTTTACGATCATGAACCACATCTACACTTAACACCAGGTGGGATCGTGGTCAAGCATTGATCTGTACCTACGTAAAAAAAAAACAATAACTCACGAGACCCAAGCCAATCTCTTCTCTTCTCTGCTTGTGAAGCAGCCTGCTAATCAACGAGGCTCCAGTTCCCCACCAACCTACATTGGACCAGAGTGGTGGTAGATGACCCAAACCTCTTTAATATTTGGGATGCCTATGTCAGCAGTGGAAGTCTATCAGCTGATGCTAAACAGTATTTTTAAAATCTTTATTGTAATCAAGAATTTTTCTCACAGACTTACTAATCATTATATACGGCGCATTAATAGTCGATTAATTCAATATAGGCTGTTTCATTATCTTAATAGTTATATCTCTGTGGCTGTTCTCCTAACTGATTAATAGTAATACTTAATCGATACTCACCTCCTATTAAGCACCCACATAGCCTTTAGAGCAACACAAGTATTCACACTTAGGTATTAAAAGACCTTCGCATAAGATCATTAATACTATTTATAATCGACTACGCGACGAGGCGAGCGAGATGGTCACCTGATGGTAAGTGATACGCTTGACTATAACAACGTAGCGTTAATTAAGATGGTAATGTATATCATTACCACATTGCGCTTCGAGGTGTAAGGTGTTTTTATTTTATTTATTTAGTTAACCAACAGCGTAGACAATATAAAATAATTTCTATATATATATATTAAAAGGTAAAGCTAATTAGAGGTTTCCATATATAACTTAATAACATGTTGGTATGCGCAGATAGAACATTGATAAAAAAA